>JAPMUY010004992.1:67500-117500 GCA_026901105.3 Galaxias olidus | reverse complement strand
TATAGCTATAACTTCTTAGCATTTCATTCCACAGCCCTTTGCCTCCAGAATCCACACACAGGAGAACAACCGTGTGTTTAACGCCTTTGGGCTATTAATCTACAAGTTTAAAATACTTTTGAGGGACGAGGGAACACGGTTAAGTGCAGAGTATTTCGAGGGCACACACTTTTCTCTCCCTCTCCTACAAACGAGCACACACTCATAAACACGTTTTACATTGGCACCCCATCGCACTTTCTTCACAAAACATTTGGAAACCATCGACAAGTCCCACGTATCTGCCATCTCTAGAGTCTCCTGGTATGACTGTGATTACGCAACACACCTGCATGCTGGGCCTTGGCTTAACAATGTTTAATAGTCAAAGCCGGGTCTCCTGGGTGGAGCAGCCTACCCATTCCTGCTATGGCAAATAAAACATTTAAGCGCGCACCACTGCTTGAGCAGCAGGTTTTTTCGGAGCCTATTTACTACCCATCATCGATCATTACATGTAAAATGTACTGAAAAGCTACTTTTGGTCAATGTAATGGGTTGTAACAGGGGATACTTTTGGCAGAAGCCTGAACAAGCATTAGGTAATGCTTACAGTGCTTGCCTTTCAATAAAGGAGCTCAGTGGCTTTCACAACTGAGTAGGGTGTTGTAGTGTGGGCATGTTGACGAACACAATATGGGCATTGTATCTCGATGGCACCATTCGTGTTCATAGTAAAGAATAAAAGGCCCACAACCCGTCTAGGTTTGCTTTGTGACACATTTGTATTCATTGTCATTCAGCGATTAAGAGCACTCATCTTTCATATTTGCCATGTGTATCTGCACAAGCAAGCAAAAGATATAATAAAAACTGTGCCTCTGACACATCAACAAAGTCCAATAATAGCAAACGTTTTCTATTCCTAAACCAACTGGCATCGGGATTCAACCTGGAGCGGGATCAGGGACACTGAGTGGAGACCTTATTCTTGTGAAAAGTCAGGAAAATCCACAAAAGGCAAGACTGTGCGTCAGTGTAGGGGGAACACTTACTCACTCGTGTGGAAAGCTGTCCCCAGCAAGCGAAGCTGTGAAACGCTGTGAGCTGTGAAAAGCCTACCACAGCAGCCGCTGGGCACAGATAAAGCCCGTGGTCCTCCCTGCCTCGGACCCACAGATTAGTCTGACTGCGGCTCTGTGGTGTCCCTTCACTATGACTCCCAGCCTGCTGTGTTATTATAGCATTATCCAATCAGCTCTGTCTGGCCCAGAGGGATTACCCCCTTCGGTGCATCGAATTCAACTTATGCACTCAGCACTCAGCCCCCCCACATCACAAAGGGGATATATTGAGAGACAAGTAAACTGTTTGTAACAGAGACAACTTAAATGAGGGGGAGCGTGATTTTACGGTAACCACCACTTTTCTCTAGCACAGGTTGATGTGTCACTAATGACATGTTAGCATACGCGGTCCTAATATCCTGACACGCCTTGGTGACTTTTTAGTGGTGAAATGTTGAATTATAGCACCATTATTAAACATAAGGCAAAACAAATGATATAAAATTGCTAAATTCTATCTGTGCCATAAAGTTAAGTAAACATTTAATAATACCAGATAAGAAAAGATAACATTATGAGTCAACATAGCAGGCTTTTTATGTATTTTTATCTAACCTCTGTCTACCACCCATGTATGCTGTGTTTCACTTTCAAATGTAAAAGCTACATATTTCAATATTTGCTTCAGCACTCGATACTAAAAAATAAAAAATAAAAATTCTAACATATGCAAATAAGTTTGATCAAGTACAGAGCACGGTGGTGGAGCTGTCATCATAGGTATAAACTGTCCACCAGTACATGTGTGCTGTGTCAACTCAGAAGATATAATTATTTGAAAAGGCCTTGCATTGCTTGAGCATAGTGACTTGAAAACGTTTGATTCAAACCTCTAGCAATATTTACTACGCTTGTGCAGACTGTTTTCCTTGTGGTTGGTTTACTGTAGTTTCCATGTGCAAAGGTGTCCTTGGAGATTAGGCAAGGGCATAAAATGTGTAATTCAAACTTCTTTCTTCCGATGCTTGGCAACAGCATTATGGGGACAGCCAAGCAGAGGTTGCGCTACAGAGGAAGGCGCCAGTGAAAAATTGAAAGAGTTTTCCATTTAAAAAGGGAGACTTTGAAGACCGCTAATAAACCTCCCATTGCACTGATATAGATCACTGGGAACCCACCAAAAACAGATATATTCACTTTAAAATTGAGGAATGTAGTAAGTAATGGAAGCCAAGACATGAGGAGGTAATCAGAGAAGCAGAAGCCCCACTGAATATCACAGAACTCAATATCACAGACTATTTGGTAACCCAAAGTGAAGGACCGGGGGGCGATAAGCCAAGTGGGGAAGGAGGAAAGGACCAGGTACGCCAATGAAAAAGTACAATAATAATATCATTCAACTAAGCTGGAGCCGTCTGCCTGGCCTCACTTGAAAAGTCATCAATTAGGATCAATTTCCAAGTTGACTATATGCCACCTAAAGAAAATCAGACACGTCAAACAGATATTAATAGAATTGGAATATACTACAAATGAACCGCATATTCCAAGAAGGTATTTAGACAAGTAGGCATTCATGTATGGATTATTACATATATCTGTATAAGAGCATATGTATGGCGTTCACCATCCTCGGCCATCCCAATAATATAAAACATACATATATATATATACTGTATATCGGTGATATATTTTCATAATAATCATTCTAACTGCAAGGTATATTTTGTATTTAGATTCAAAATAGCCTGGTACAGATCTTATGAACTGCATTGTGCTTTAATTTGAATGCAATCTAATAAAGGTTTCAACATATTGGCAAAAATGCCTTCATTCCATTCCATGTGTTTAAGCATGCAACTACCCACCCCAAATAAGCTCAGCATTTTTGTATATGCTTTACAATGTTTTTTTTATTATTAATTAGTAATGATATTCTTATTACTACTCTAGAAAAGTATTTATTAACTTGTACAGTAAAGTTGCCTATTTGATCGTTCTAAACAAATTAAGATTCTATTTTTAGACTCTAACAGGTTCAAAGTATTTTCCCATTTCCACTTTCCATTTCCAGTTGAAGCAGAAGGAATTTAACTAATCAAAAGTGCTATAAAACTAATTAAATTAGCATAGGCTGGCTCTAATAATGCAGCTTCAAGGAGCTGCCTTGAGAAAATAATCATTATATGTTGCCTGAAATCCGTTCCATATATGACTTTGTGAGCTTATGTCTCCACAATAAACAAGACACTAAAGGATTTAAAGGATACATTTGTTCCTAATCAAGAAAAAAGACTCCAAAGGAATACCACATGAAGTACAAGATGGAATTGCCAATTGTAATGGCCAATTGCCGAAGTTTGAAGACTAATCGTACATTTCTTTAATGATGTCTTTTGGGATGTTCTAAAATCAATTTATAGTGCATATGAATGTTGTTTACCCTATGCATGCAATACTATGTACATATTCATTCATGATACTAACATGAGCAGACAAAAGCAGAACATTTAATTAAGTATTTGTGAAAATAACTGTGGGTTAATTAATGACTAATGTTTTTCTGAGAAATTCCTTTCAATAACCAACTCGACTGTCCTTAAAATTCTTTTTATTTTCATTAAATTGTTTATAATATTACATGGTATGCTGTCAAAAGTGCCTATGGTGTAAGTAATGCAGCTTATTTTAACACACCCATTCAAAGCAGCGTAATACAGATTTGGTGAGTCAACAGTTTATCTTATTTATAGCACGCATGTCCTGTTAGGAATATGCCCTATTCCACTCCCTTGGCCTTTGCATAATGATTGATCCATTAGGCACAGTTGCTGGGCATAAATCTAACCTAAAGGAAATAGGAACAGACCCTGGCTCCATGACTGTGGTAGCACGCCAAGAGCGAGAACTGCGTCCAATAGGCACTGACCAGGTGGCCCGTGCAGACCCCGCCCTGGCGCCAACTTGGGCCTGAAGGATAACTTTTCAATGGACCAATGCTCGGGCCACACACGCTTAGGCTTTCAATCCGCTGACTACAGGACCGCACGTGACAAACACCTTTGGCTCAACATGGGTTAGACCAAGAATTTGATGAGGGTAAGTTCAAATGTTTCCCATTGGAAAGAGAGAAAATCAGGGTTCGAGTACAGTTTTAGTAATGCAGTAATGAAGCAATAGAATTAGTATGAATGAACATGGAATGGCTGCAGTTTGTTTTGGAACACCAACCACTTGGACTGACCTTAATCCATCCACCTTGTTATTTCTATCCCTCTCAAAGAGAGTCAGCAGTGTGTTTGAGGTGGGGCAGGAAGAGAGGAAAATATACCTGCAAAGCATAGAAGCCACAGTCATTAACCTCAACACAGGGAAAAAAGGACTCGCTATTATACTGGCCTTAATGTAGAGAGAACAGTAGTTGTCTTCCCATGAGAAGCAAACACAGAACAGACAAGGACCGTCACGGTTTTGGCTATTATGTAGTCCATTGATTCATCCATGGTTGGAATGAGGAGTTGATGGGGAGGAAGCATGATTGAGAGAAGAGTTTCTGTTAATGGCCATCCTACGTACGGTATGTTACAGTCATATGGACAATTAGATAACACTCCCAATCCTTCGTGCATTGGGATTTTGATTTCATCATGTTTTTTAAGTCAAACCAGATATTACGTAAAACTCTCTGAAAATCAATGGGGCCAGAGCAAACATTTTACAGCACACACGCGGACATATCACTTGTTAGTGGCGCTTCACGCTTCTGTACGTCCCATAAAGGGATCATCTTAAAGGGTCTCAGGGAGGTGAAGTGATGGAGTTCCTGGCATCATTACAATAACACCAACGAAGGCACACAAAGGAGGAGAGATATTTTGGGCACGATTAGCTTTAGTACATTCAGGGGTAGTGTGCAAATAATCTGAAAGACTCGTAGGAAATGCCAGAACCTGAGGCCAATTCGTGCTATTGTGCCTGCCAGAACACAAGACCCCTGGCAGGTTGAAATACGCAAATGAGTTTAAAATAGCTATTGCATGGAAAGGACTAATTCCAACCTCTCATCAAAACACCAGCATCATGGGACCATGTTTTTTTTTTTTTTATCAAAGGCATAAATAAGTGTTAATGTGGGGAGTGTTATTGCCGTTATTCATAGTATGAACAATGAAGACTTTCACAGCAGTTGTTTAGGTTGTCCATCCTCATTCTATTGCATACATCAGAAGTACATTCAATATTATTTGTCTAATGATAGAGCAAGGCAACTGAGAGGCACTGAGGCAGCCAGCCTCTGTCTAAGCTGCAGTGCTGGCGTGGGGCAACACAGTCTGTGACCTGGCGCATACGACCCACCAAACCATACAACCCTCAGCTAAACATAGAGAACCTCAGACCAGACGGCACGCGAGTAGAAATTAGTGGAAGCTGGTGTTGGGGGAACTAGATGAGTAGCGAGAGTACGCAAAGCGGCGTGGGCATGAGGAGCAAACCACTACACTGTGTTTTGAAAAGCTTGTTCCGTGTGAATGATGGTCAGAAACTAAGACTGGCAGCCCAGGGTCATTATTTGATGGATTGTAATTCATTAGGCCAAAAACAAAACAGAAAACACCAACCTTGGCCGGGATATAAAATTATGACTCCAGTCTACCTAACTCGGTAATGACAGTTATTTGAATTGTTGGATTTGACTTAGGCTATAGTTATAAAAAAATAGAAAACGGGAGAAGAACAAATGAACGAGTCTCATTATTAGACACCCCCTCCACCCGCAAAACCACAACCTGTGAATAACATGTGATTTAATGGTCAAAGGAAAGAACAGCAGAAGTATAATTTTGCCAATGTATTATACTGTTCGAGCTGGTTTGTGTGTGTGTATGAATGTGTGTGTTGGTGACTGTGCGTGTGTGTGTGTGTGTTGTGTGTGTGTGTGTGTGTGTGTGTGTGTGTGTGTTGTGTGTGCTGTGTGTGTGTGTGTGTGTGTGTGTGTGTGTGTGTGTGTGTGTGTGTGTGTGTGTGTGTGTGTGTGTGTGTGTGTGTGTGTGTGTGTGTGAGAATGGGGGGGGGGGGGGGAGTGGTTTGTTGTCAGACTGTCTGTCTATTTGCGTCTGCGTCTGTATCTATGTCTTTGTTGGTTGAAAGAGGGAGGGAAAAAAAGAAACTGGGAGGGAGGGAAAGCTAGAGTGCCACAGTAAGACAGTGCATCCGCTTAATTACATATGCAGTATGGCTTCTATTACCATAAGGCGGTGATGATGACCAGCAAATGATGTCATCGGCGGGGCTTAACTTTGTATATATGTTAAAACATCAACTAACTTCACAAGTTGAAACAGAGCTTCTGGCAAGAAAGGATCCACTTCAGCATATTCTATCCGAATATACATGCTGGTCTCTTGATAAAAAGGGAACTACTGTATTTTGCCAAGACTATCATAGATAGAACATAGTTCATTAATACCACTGAAGATTCTGGTCCAAAGAAAAGGCTTTTCTCGGTAAGAACACGGTGGTGGATTGGTGCTAAACACAAGAAGACACATTTACAGGTGAGTTACAGTCAAATGTCCATACTTTAGTAAAACTGTTTCTAAGGATACTTATTTTTTGGGTATCTAGATCTGTCACACTTTTGTTTTCTATAATTATTGTTAAATTTGCCAGGAGCATTCTTAAGAAAGTTTTGCTTTTCTCTTTAAATTTTTTTTTTTTATTATTCATTGAAGAGCTGAGGCTATGTCGGGTCAAAGGCTGAAAGGTCAAAGACTGAAATGTCACACTAAAGTTTGTAGCATGCCTTGTTCTCAGTTGTTTCTTTTTTGCTACTGTAGTAAACCATTTGCAATAAATAATGTCTGAGACCAGGCCAAGTCTAACCCATGTCTAGGGTGGTAAAAAACTCTGAATGAGTAACTGTCTGTGTGTGGGATGTGGGCTTCTGGGCTGGTGAACATGTTGGTTAGCGGAGTGTGGTGGAGGGCAGAGATTCAGGAGACAGCAGGTAGCTCTGAAATGCCTTCATGAATAAACGCTTACTGGGGATGATAAAATGTGGATGAGACAAAAGCTTGTACTTCATAGATGTGATTAAATCATACAAGGTTACTTTTATAGGATTGGATTTGTAAAAAATATATACAAATAATCTAAGAAGAACTGCATCGTGCCATGCGATAGAAAACTCTTTAATAAAAAGATTAAATTACTTTATATCCCTTTCCATATTCTAATACCTCTTTCTGGCTGATGACGGCTAACCACAATGAGATCTAATTGAGCTCAGGATCTCAATATTGCCTTGGCTTGGGATCTAAGTGTGACACACCACTAGACTGAATGAATACACCCATCTAAAGACCGACAGACAGACAAACAGACAAACAGGCAGGCAGGCAGGCAGGCAGGCAGGCAGGCAGGCAGACAGACGGGTGGATCACAGGCGCCTTCCACTTACCTCCCTAATGTAATTTACTCTGCTGTCCAACTCTGAGACTCCACACTCACAGTCACATAGAATCATCTGCATTACTAATGCCAGCTGTCCTGTGCTGAAGCCGCTTGGATGACACCGGGGTAAAAAACAGACACACATCTTGATGGTAGTGTTTTGTTGCTACTATTCCAAACCCATTCTCAGGTTTGAATGTGCTGAGAGGACGACCGATTTTTAAACTAGCTGTCACCTAGTCAAGAAATGTGTTTTCAGCCGTGCCATTGAATCATTTGAATAAAACGTGTTGCTATCCAAACACAACTTCCTCCCTGATAGCTGACATGACTTAAAAGTCCTAGTGGCATAACAATGGAAGGGACAGCTATTTCTCCTTTTTATCAATGACCTCAAAGGGTTGTGGGGTCAGACTACCTATTCTTTATCAGAATGTATTTATACTTTGCAGCACCGTGTTGAATGTGTGCTTGTGGTGTGTTTTTGAATTAAAGTACAAGAGAAAAAGAGAGAAAATAAAAAGTCTACTTTGTGCTTGACCCTAATTGAAAAGGCAAATTTATATTATGCTGCTCTCCCCGGTTCCCTATAAGTTGGGCTATTAAACCAGAGCTTCAGCCTATCCTGGAACGCGAAAGAGGAGGTTGAACGGAGCGTTCTTATACTAAGATTTTATATTTAATCACCAAGGCAGGGACACATGTCAGATGGAGCAGAAGAACAGAGGCAAACCAGAGGTTTGGGAAAGAGAGAGCGAGGGAGAGAAAGAGAAAGAGACACAGAGAGGGAACGATACAGCAAGAATTAGAGACAAGGTTAGGGGAAAGGCCACCCCTATGCTTAGTAGGAGCAAGCTTGTCCTTTGATCTTCATCTTCCTAAGTCAAAATATTTCCTTACTTACTCACTTTTCCTTAATTTAGCCAAACCTCCCACTAAACACAAATAAGCTGAATGACACACAAGTAGTCACACAGCTGCCCGTGATGCTTCTGGTGGATTTCATTCATGGGAGTACATGCTTGGGACAGACAGTGTCCGTCTGAGTCTATAGGTTGGTCAGTTAAAGCCACTGAAGGAATAAGGATAACACTATGTGTTTCCGTGAGAAAGAATGTTGTCAAAGGGAGAGGCAGGAGAGGGGGATGAAGTTGTAAGATTAAAAGCGGACATTTGTTTTGTGATGCTGTGCTCTGCCAAAAGGCAGCAATTTTCTATGAATCTAAAGCAGCTTTCCTGGCTCTGACCCCATATACTGCCTGTTGCCAGGAAAAGGCTTCTTTTTTTTCTTTCTTTTTTTTTTTTACTTGTTTACATGCAGGTAAAGTAGACTTTTCAGAGTGGAATCATATGAGGTGTTTTTTCCTACAGGAAGTGAAACTGTTATACAAGGTGAAGGTGGACCATAATAGTGAACAGCGACAGGTAGATGGGACAGATTAGGGGAAATGGTGTTCTGTTATAGTTTCACTTGGCGATCGAAAAAGGTTTGTCGCTCTTCTTTAGAAAAATCCAAAAGGAGAAGCTTATAAAGCAGAGGGAACTCGACTAGTTTTCTGCTTACTGCAGAAAAAAACTAACTCTCATGATTAGAAAAGTGGCTAATCTTTCAGTATCTCAATCCAACTACCCTTATAAACCAAACAATGACCTGGGAGGGAACAACTGAGTCTGCTTACTAGTACACTTCTTTAATGAATGAAAGGATCCTTTGAGAGAAATCATTCATGTGGGTTGCATCATCAAATTGAAACCACATGTTTCATGGGTATTGATCAATGCCTTACACTATTTAGTGAATTATATAATCACTGTGAGTTGATAGCTGTCTGTTGACCGTTACCAGAAAAGCTGGTGTTCTCGGTCTGCTAAATATCACTGAAATAAACAAATACAAAATAGTGGCCATTCCAAGAAGGAAGGGTGGCTGACCAAAAACAAATTAATTCAGTATGCAATGGTAGCACATAAAAAAGACATGTTAATAATCTATGTTCACATGCAACAATACAAGCTTTCCCCATGTGAGGATATCCTCCCCTCTGATTTGGGAGTTTGGATCCATTCAAGGAACTCTGCCCTATTTAAGAGTCTTGGAGGCAGTCCATAATGTTAGCTAAACATTTGGAAACACGCGGTGGGTTAATTCTTGGGCTGTCAGGCTACTCCCTACATTCACTGTCTCAGGAATATATTCGGGAGAGCAGAGCTGATGAAGGGTGGGTCAGATTAGCTATTACCACCAGACGGATTCAAATGAACGCAAACGAATCAAAGTCTCGGTTTGGAATATGGTTCTCAAGCTAACCTGAAAGCATTGGCGGACTTCTCTTTTCTTTAACTGTTAACTGCCCACAGACGTTTCAAAAACTTCCTAACTCTCTTCTGATAAAAAGAGAAAAATCAAGGAGAAGTAAGACAAAAACAATTGTGAGAGTTTGATTCTCCGCTGATTAATCCAATGGCCCAGAGAGCTAAAATATCAGCAAGTCAGTCCAGATATTTGGTATAGCCATTGGTAAGCCATTGCACCCTAATATAAAAAGCAGGTAAAACACTAACAACTAAGACACACACGCACTCACACACAAAACCTCCCAACACTACATGTAGAGAAATTACAGGAGTGTAGTCCTTGAGGGATATTCCGCTGAGCAAGGCCCTGATGGTATGCCAAAGCCTCATCAGAGTACTAAGGTATCTCTCCAGCTGTGATCCAGGGAGAGAAAGGAATGTTTCCTACAAACAGCCCCAGACTCACATGGCCGGTCTTAAGGCTCTGTCTGTTACTGAAGTTATCCTGAACGCTCGTGGTTCTACATTTTTGTTCTTTGTGAGACTTTCTCTTTGATCCCATTGGAATATGCTGGGGTCTGCCTGTGGTGTTGGCACAGGAGGCTGCAGCCCGCCAGACCAAGTCAGAGTTGCACTGTTCAATTTAACTTGCTAGCTCGACTAGCATGGAAGAAACAGTGAAAGAATATCGAGAGTCACCTGTATGGTCCGGGGGAGGCACAGGGAGTGTCTGCAGTGGACACATTCACAGTAAAGGCCAGGTATGGCCCAAGGTCACTGCCCTGTCACCAACCTGCATCACCCAACCAGCGCACCTTTCCAGCCCATCACTCGACGTCATTCTGTGACGCACTTCAAACTAAAGCCAACTTCATTAGAGTGGAAAGTCCCAGTTGGCCTGACCATGCAATAATATACAAAACAATGAAAAAATAAGTTACATTTCCCAAACCTAAAAAGTAAGTAAAAAATACAAAGATCTCCTATTTTGGTAAAAAATAAATAAATAAATAAATAAATAAGTGGCGTTCTGCTATTTAGGGATTAGCAGAATTGGTTTAAACACACTTTAGTCCCCCTTTAAACTGCCATCGTGGGGTGTAAAGAATCCTATACGTTTTCCTGAGGCATATCCGGGGGGTGGGGTGCCAGAATAGGAAAGCACACACACATAAAAACACAAACCATCCTTCACTCATCAATATAAACTTTTCTGCTTCACTCAGACATACAGCCCTTCAATAAACTTGTGCATCTGCCTTTAAAGCGTGCTAGGGCGCCACCTTCTTGCCACCACTTGTCTCTGTGATTCTCTTCGCCCCCTTCTCTATGTCTCTTTCTATTCGGAGTCTCACTCCTGATACTCTCTCTCTCTCTCTCTCTCTCTCTTTCTCACACACACACACACACACACACACACACACACACACACACACACACACACACACACACACACACACACACACACTTTCTCACAAACACACACACACAGGAGTAGGAGCCACATAAGGGGGCAGGGAAGCATCATCAAGGTCCAGCCTCTCATAAGTTCCCCCCTTTCCCTCTGACCTGCAGAGGCACAGACAGCATGCAGCAAACTTTCTCATCATCAGTGCTACTAGCTGTTCAACTTGTGCCGGTCCTGTAGTCGCTCTGCCTCTCTAGGTATAATAGGCTCCAGGTCAGCCACCCACAGCAGAGCTACTAGAGGAGCTGCCTTAGAGCAGCCAACAGCACACCTGGAGAGCACTGAGGATCACTTTTGACTCTTTTAACTCTTTTGGTTCACTTTTGACACTGTTGGAGGAAAGAGTTTTTTGAGAAAAGTAAGTGGAGTTGAGATAAAGAAGCAAAAAGGAAAAGAGGATTTTTTGATCTGTTTTTGGGGGGAATATTTTTCCATACCCCACTTCTTGTGTTTCACATAATCACCTGGATTGACCTACACAGCTTTTTTGTTTGTTTGTCTTTTCAGCCTGGAAACTTTGAGAGAGTTCTCTCTCTTTTTGTGAATCTGAGGACATCAGTGACCATACCTTTTTTTTTTTTTACTGGACGGACACAGCTGTAGGAAAGTAAGAATCCTTTCTTTTCTTCCATTTGACTTGTTGATTTTGTTCCAGCTTTGTTGTGGTAAATTGGACTTCTTGTTTTGCTCCAAAACATGTTGTACTTGTTTATGTGCAATGAGGGAAGCAGTCTTACGGTCTGTCCTGGCGTTACTTAGTATGTCTGCAGGGAAAATATAAAATGGCAAAAGCAGGATAATAATTTATTCAGTGGTTAAATAAGGTTTTCTGTTAACATTTATTACCATAACATGCCAAACACGTTTTTACAAGGGAAGTATATATATTCCATTATGTGCTTTATAAATTATGTTAATAATGTCTACAAAATACACATTTTAAAACGAAACATTAAACGGTGAGTTGTGGTTTCAACAATGTATCATACCTTTCATTTCATTAACCAATTGAACTTTTTGTATACAGGAATCTGGTTCAAAGATGTTCTGCTCCCGGAGAGTGCTACAACAGTGGTGCTTTGCAGTGTTCTTATTGTGTTCCCCCGTTCCACACTACGGAAGACCGATCGATGCCCTGAGCAACAGAATGTAAGTCTATGTTCATTTGTTTTCATGGTCGCCTGCTTGCCTATAAATCCTATTTCAATCAGCGTGTCAGTATAAAATAATTAAAAGTAAGATTTTGTTCCCAATATTAAAGAAATATCAGGACAAAAAGGAAAAATGTATTTAAGTTAGGTTTCTTGCCATTTTTATTTAGTTATTTCCAAGTGGGACTACTTGGTGGGTGAGCGAAGGTGTCTCCACTAATAGCCTGGAAAATGCGCTCATTTGTCAAACGTGCCGGCAACTGTTTTGATAGGCTTTGGCCACCTGCGTGTTTACCTTCAAAAAGAGGGGGGGAAAGCCCTCTGTATGATTAAGCACTACCAACTCCACCGACCTCAACACAGCTCCCTCCCTCGTTCCCTAACTTCCCTTCCTACTCTACCTTTTCTAGTTCTCTAATTCTCAAGCACTTGTAGTGGCTCAGGACTTCTCAGTCCCCCTGAAATCCCACCCACCCCTGAACACATGCCCCTGAACCTGTCTCGACACGGGGTTTCAGACCACCAGCTGAATACAGAAATGCCCTTGTTTGTAGCCCCCTTCGCACCTTCCGTGAGTCTGTGCCCTTGCTTGCTACTCTGTTATCGTTGCTCCAGGCCGACTTTTGGTGTCCGTTAGGCATAAAGAGGAGTCTGAGAAAGGGAAATAATGCTGATGCACGGCTAGGCGATGGACCAAGCAAAACCTGGCTCTCCTGGTGAAGTATATTATGCCTAGCAGAGTAAACGTTCTTTCATGTTCTGAGGCCCAGAATGCAAAACATGCGCTGAGACCTTTTCCCTTTGGAAAGATAATATCCCATGGAGTGGTTTTCTGTGTGTCCTTGCTGCCAGTGGCACACTTTGGGTGAATCAGGTTTTAATGAAGCAATAGAGAGCCACTGTTGGAGGATGTGGGTTGAAGTGCTAAAGGCAGTAGATTTTTCAACCCAGCAGGGTTTCCCCATAACATTGACACATCTGTAAGGCTTTGTTCCTCCTGTGTGTAAATGTCAAGACCCTAAAAGATTTTCTGTGGAACGCGGCGCCCATCTAACTGGACAAGTTCAGAAACTCGGGGGAGAACACATCTGAAATGCATTTAGTTGCAGTGGTATTTGTTTTGAAAAATAGATCCTTAAACGCTATTAAAACCATGCCTCGGTGGGTCATCCCAGCAAGGAATAATTGCATGGAGACAGAAAGAGTGGCACGTTAATGGGGTCCATGCAGCTGTCTGGGAGTGCAGGAGGAGGTGGGCACTCGTTCGTCATTCAGTATGTGTGGGGTCTGTTCTGCTTATGGCAAGGGAAATGGAGGTACACCAATTGTGTGATATGCTCATAATTAGATTTTTGGACAGATTTTATGCTACGTGAAGAGAAAAAAAAAACACACTCTCGTAATGAAAAGCATGTGATAAAAAAATCTACTTGAACTAGGGTTAGGGTAAAAGTGTATGTTTCAGTGATCAAGTTTTACTCACGTTTATGGTGAAAGATGGCCACTGAGGCTTGATGGCTTGTCTTTGCCTCCACATCCAAGAACAAAAATCTTGTAGTAGATATGCTTAGCCAGTTTAAACACATCCAAATCAACGCTGCTATATACATTGTGTTAATCTACAATGTATTTTGATAACAAGTTAACTTACCTACTGAGCAGCAAACCTGCATTAGGTCACTATAGTCAATAAGTGTGTGTGATCCTTTTTAACAAACAAAGACCTCTCTGAAAGGAGATACATTAAAGGCAAACCCTGAGCAATCGATAGTTCTGGCGCACAGCCACTATGTCTTAGGAAGCAAACCAATGTTTGACAGTGTGCCAGTGTGGGGTGGGGTTACAATCAGAAAGTGCAGGGAAATGACAAGCCTGGTGGTTAGAAGTAAACACAAAGCACACTCTTTCTTTTCTCTCTTTCGCACGCTCGTTTTTCTTCCCTTGCACAGAGGAACAATTAACATTAGGTGGGACAAGAAGGGGGCCTGTTGCAGATGTGTGCCACCTCCGGATGTATCAAGCCTTTTCTTTTTTTCTCTTTCCATCTTTTCTTTCTCTAGTTGTGCCTTGGAGAATGTTTTATGCGTGCTTATTAGAGGTAAAATTGCTAGGGTGTACAGAACACTCCAACACATTTTAAGAGCCTGGGGATTACAGGAAATACATTTACACATATAAACAAAGCCAGTCAAAACCTTTTTCTATGCACAAGGTAGACTCTAACCAGGATATTTTTGCATTGTGGAGGAAAATATAAACATGTACAATAAACTTGGGAAAAGGGTTAAGAAATAAATAAAGTATGCATTGTAACAAATCACTTTTGATCTACTGGTAATCCTTTTGATGGAAAAAAAAATGTAAATATGTTTTTACAACATTAACATTTTATGAAAATAATATAACCATCAAAACGTAATACTTTCTTCCTAATCTTGCAAATGATAAATTATCAGTATGGATCTGCATTTGCCTGTTCTCAAATTGGCCTCCAATCAGACTGCCAGCAGTCTCTACCTCATGGCCATTTAGCAGTATCAAGGACTTGACCTCACTTTTGTTTCTCAAAAAGAAAGACTCGCTTTTAATATTAAAAATATGACCTGATAAAAAAGTAACCTGGGAAAATCTTGAGTTCTGCAGCAAATACACTGCCTCTCTAAGCGCCGTGTCTACTATTGAGGCTCTATTGTTTATTTGCTCAGACACTCGAAGCTGAGACCGGTGTTTAGCCGAAGTGCCCACCAAAGCTCCGTGTGCTGACGTTCCCATGCAGAGTGGAGCGGCGTTGGGCCCTGCCCTTTCCCTCTCTATTTTCCTAAGCATTAAGGGCTGGGTAACAAGACGCTCGGGCAAAGCAGAGCATGAAAGCACTGCCCAACACTTTGCAGTTCACACAGTTTCTGAAAAGATAACAGATCACTCTGCTGCAGTTTATGGCCTCCATCCCAGCTGCCCCTAATCAGGGTAGGAGCAGACCCTGACCTAGCATGATGTGAGGGCTCCATCTCTCTGACCATCTCATCAATCCTTTCTATCTCTTCGTCTGAGTTAATATAAATGTCTACCAAACAGATTAGTAACAAATCCATCAAACATAGATCACTGATCGAGTTTAATAATATATTTTTCCATCTATTTGATTTTAATTAGGGTAAAGTTAATGAAATCAAATATAGCTATTGTGTTGCATATATTTTTCGTCCTTTTTATTTTCTGTTATGTGGCATTTTAATAAAAGTTTACATAGCAACTGGTTCAAAGCATCCATAGTCTCAATACACATTCACGGGATGTTTCAATGCAATAAATGTGTCTAATTTTATATTTTTATATTAATGAAAAGTGACAGACACAGGGCTATTTTCCCCTGTGCAACACGGTTGATACTTTGACATATAGACTTATTTAGTTGAAGCTAGAAGGGGAATTTCTTGCTTTTTTTTAAGGAAGGAAAACACATCTCAAAGTCTTTGGCAGGATGCGATCTTATGTCTCAGTTTAATAATCCTGGAAAAGGCAATAGCCAATAGTTTGATTTTAGGGATTTATGGACTATTTCTTGATACTGTACAATAGAAGATATGTTGCCAATCCTGACTTAAAACCATCCACAACCATATTCAATTAAACATTAAGATTAAAATAGATTCTGCAACTTCAGCAGTGAATTAAGACAAAAGGCCTAATAGTGGTTAATAACTTTAAGTGAAATAATTACAAACCACAAAAACATTGTTTTACATTTTGTGCCTCCATTCAATTGCTAGTCTTGAGATTGTGTGATATTTACCTGCAACAATAAATTAATTTGTTCAACTGCACTGACCCCTCTTGGTGAATGAAGAAAACAGCAGGCAGGGAATCTATCAGCTGCTGCATGTTTTTTAATGATCCTACTTTCTTTATTTATTCTTCCCTCCTATAGGAAGCGCTCTGTGACCCATGCACAGCTCATGCACGATAAGGGACGGACACTGCAAGACTACAAGCGCCGCATGTGGCTTCAGGAGCTGCTGGACGAGGTACACACGGCTGAAATTCGGGACCTGCCCATTCGGACGGGAATCAGCAGTGGGGCTGGAGTGGGGCTCCCAGGCATTGGTGTTAGTCTTGGTCTGGGGACCACTACTGGTACTATCCACCCAAAGCCCCCTGGAGGTACAAAGAACCTCCCCATCAGTTTCCGCCTGGAAGAGGAGGAGGGCACCAACCTTCCACAGGAGACCAACAAGTCGCAGACATACAAAGATGGGGTGAAGGCTGCTGGCAAGAGGAAGAAGAAAGGGAGGTCTGGCAAGCGACGAGAGGGCGAGAAGAAGAAGCGGCGGGCCCGCTCACTGGGATGGGCACTGCGAGAGGAGCCTGGAAGTGGCTACCACCTGGAGTGGCGGCCTTTCTTTGGCCTAAAGGGGGCACTGCACTAAAACACTGTCAGTCTCTGACAAAGGTAAGCCATGATTTCTGTTTGCCACCATGACATTTTTTGTGCATTTTTAGACGTAAGAGTAAAACACCATAAGGTAAGGTCAAATAATGGCCAATTAGTTAGGCTCTGCATGAATAGTCAAGGGCATTGTTTTGTTTTTTAGAGTAGGATCCATCTCACATTCTAGATATTTCATGATTATGTGTATTTTTTGAAAAACTACTTTTTCCAGAAAACTAGCATCATCTCTTTCCATGTGTCTTATCTTGCAGAAACCTAAGGACATTTTAAATGGACACCTAAATATTCATGTTACAGTACTCTGTAATAGTGATTGTTTGGAACGTGATAGGGAAATATTTATTGTCTGTAAATATTATAAACGCACCAGACTAGTGATAGTGATGACAATAAAAAATAGTGATTAAACATTATTCGATGCTCTGTGGGGCAACATACTTTGATCATTGTGAATTCTTCCTTTTTGTTAGGACTATGCCAATTATAAATGTCAGATTTGCGGTAATTTATTTTTGTTTGAATGGTGTATTTATTTTGTAAATGTATCGAGGTGCTGCTGACCTTCTATATTTTTGTACCATAATGCACTTTAGATATATAAATATATATACAAGTCATTTTGTTAATTAATTTGTTTTTGTGTTAGATTGACATGAAGAATTCATTTGTCATTATTTTATGTTACTTTTCCGTTTCATGCTAGTATGATCTCCAGTAAGCCATTCCCCTGTCTGTTTCCTTGCTGCTGATAAGGGCATCCCTAATGTTATCTCCAAAACCAGTCTGTGACTCGGTAGGGTCATCTATTATTTGTAAAGTGTGCTTACAGACCCTTTCCTCGTCTTCTTCTCACAAGCCCACCAGTTGCCTTTGGCGCCTTGTCTTTTCCATGGCCTGCTCTGCTTCTAAATGCCAAAGTTGACTCTGTAAATAAACTGAACACACAACAACTCAATATTGTTTGGCACTTGCACTGAGAGAACACCCTATAATGAATGGATTAAAAATTTGACAGTATACTCCTTGAGTGTCTTGTGTTTTTGATGTCACCCAGTCCTAAACATCTAAACCTTCATTCCCCCATTGTTCTCACATCAGACAACTAAAGCAGTGGCAATGGTTAATCAATATAAACAGCAAAAAAATTCCAAAAAGGAAAACACAGAGTTTCTAGGAAATATGCTTTGATCTACGTACCCAAACACAGAATTGTCTCAGATGTAACGAATATATGTCCAGTACAAGCAAAACTCAGTGCAAAAAAAAGGACCTCTAATGCAGAACTAGCCTGTGAAGAGGCAAAACGGATCTATGTTCACTGTTTGTTAGGATTGCCAAAATAGTGTTCTGCATAATTGTTTCTGTGGTGTAGAGAAGTAGACATTTAAATTATAAGCTTGTGCTTATTTTTTCCAAAGGTCGGTGTGTCACCCTAATAACGTTATGCCTAGTTAGGGTATAAAAGAATGTTTACAGTCCAAACAGTAGAGCGCACAAGCTCATTCGGTTTTCTATTGACAGAAAGTACAAACTTACATGAATTAGGAGCATAATGAAAAATACAGGTAGTAATATACTTTCGAAAACAAACAGCTCTAACACTGGCCACGGCCTATTATTGAAGCAAACACAATTGAACTGTGGTATCAATCCTGTGGCTTTCCCCTTCATTAATTGTATACATCTTACCATACAGCAAATACTTACTTGGCCTATTTAAGAGGGGCATCATTACATTGGTTATAGGTTATTCAATGGAAATGTTGCGCCAACTGATCATAAAAAACAAAAAGAAGCCATGAGGAATGCTTGAGAAATTAATCTACAATACTTGCCCCAAATCTACCTTGGAATATACAGAAGAATGGACCTTATGAACTTCTGGCAGATATTCCTTCCACAAATTCTACTCACCCACACTATGAGCACTTCAGCAGAAGCTAAGGGGAAAATGTGTGTGCTGGTACTGTATCACCAATATAATTTTAAATAAAAGATTTATGACCGCTGGTTTCAACAACTGGCCTTTTCATCATAATAAAGCACTTATTGAGAAAAAATATGAACAACCTATCATTAAAATACAGGCTATTGACTTACATGAATCCATGTTTTTATTTAATACAATATCATTTTTAATATACAGTCATTTTTTTATGGGACTAGAAAAAAATGATAATTTATCAAGATCTTTTTCTTTATCAGACCACACGGTAACTTCATTTTGGCTTGTCATCCTTAGCTAGCCATGCTGTATCCGCCTTGGATTCCACTGCTTAGCCTTGGCTACAAGAGGAAATCTTTTAAGTTGTTTCAAACAAATAAAAAACTAAATAAATAGAGATGATCTTTTTTACTAACAGTTTAGTCCATATTGTAATAGATTAATAGTGTCTAGCACTGGAAAAGTTTGAAGTTTCTGTTTTAACATTTATTTTTCAGTTGGTTAAGAGTTATGCTAACTGATTTATGTCCGAGTGGGCCTTAAAGTAAATAAGCCATCCTCATGAGTTTGGTTCCTCTAGGCCTACGTAAAGGCCAATGCAGCAGTTATTCAAATAGAAGTCTAAGGGTGCATGGGGAAAACCTTTTAGAGCTTTACACGCTATACAGCAAAAGTGTCAACAAATTGCCACTCATCATAAATTTAATCCAAAATTCAATTACAAATGATCAACAGTTCCAGACCAAAGAATGTGGCATGAAGGACTTGGCTCTACAGAGAGCTATTAAAATAATTCACACTGCTGGGCTTTGCAACATGACAAGTTTGGTTTGGCCTAAGGCTAAGGAACTGAGAGACATCTTACAGGAGGACGGGGGCAGTGTTGATGTTATGATTCAAACACCAGTCGGACGACAACTCCAAGACAGCTCTTTGAGCTCAAACTGCCGACCAACGAAAACATTTTTTTTATAACTACCCATAACCTCAACACCCCAAGTGCTTCACTTAACTCAGAAGCTAAAAAAATTCTGCACCCTGTGGGCGCAAGTACAGGGCATTGGTGTAAAGCATTCACCCAAGCAATGTAGTCTACGGTATGCAGTGCCTATATTTACCATAACTGGTAAATATATGGAGAGTTTGGATATTTTACATGTCTCTCTGCATGGGGATTTATGTGTGTTTTCTTTGGACAAATGTACTTAACGCAAGATTAATCTCAATAAACAATCAGTTGGCTTGCTTACCCAAGGTGTGTGTGAAAGATGACAGCTATTTTGACAACCAACACAATTTCTCCAAACAACCACGGTATAAATAAACCTCTCGTTATTGTGGGCATAAAACTGAAGTGGTTTGATAATATTGCTTGAATGGCAATCGTGCCCCACTCCTTAGGGAAAAGCTATGGCAAAATGTGACACTGAACTGCTGTGAGTAAAACACTATTGATACCCAGAAATTATCAAGATGCACTGTTCTGTTTTCTACGTTAAAAAGATGATCAGTAATATAAATGAGGAGTCAGACTTACTTTGTTCAGAACGACCTGCAAAAGTAAAGTTTGCCGTTATAGTCACCAAATGGAAGGGCTTTTCGGCTGACTAGGTTGGTTTCTTCATCGGCCTGAATACCAGATGACATACATCTGGAGAAAAAAAGCACGCTTACTCTGTCAGGGCACCTTTTTGATATTAATACATCTTTACAAAAGGGGTTGAGTAATCAGATGAAAATGTACGGCATTAAGTACCTAAGTGATTCCCACTGCATTCATTGTTGGGGTTGAGTGCCAGATGTGTGGCGAGACCAAGGACACAGTCTCTCTCCTCATCAACGGGAGGCTTTCTTTCGGCAGAACGAAGAGGTATGAGTCAGGAGTCATCCATATCCCCTCTGGGTCTTTTGAAACATGGGGATAAGTGAAACTGTCCGAGAGCAGACTGGACGATTACCCCGCCCGGCAAATCAATCGGGCCAAAAGCGTGGGAAACATCTGCACAGTTTGGATCAGTGGCCGTTCCCAACCCACATAATTACTCCAGGATTATTGGTACAAAGGATATCCTGCCAATGAATACGTAGCCTCTCTTGAGGTATACCTGCCTCCTTGTGCCCCCTGATCTCTAAAACACCCTGAGAGGCCTCAACAGGGCAAAGTCGCTAGTTGTGGGAAATACAGCGGTCCATACAAAAAGGAGGTGATATGAGTTGATTGATTTTTAACAAGGCTCCACAGTTTGTGATGAAAATGCTTGAATTTAAATAAACACGAGCAAGCTTAAATAGACAAAGGCAGGAAAACGTGGGATTTGGCACTTGTGACTGAGAGAGAGAGAGAGAGAGAGAGAGAGAGAGAGAGAGAGAGAGAGAGAGAGAGAGAGAGAGAGAGAGAGAGAGAGAGAGAGAGAGAGAGAGAGAGAGAGAGAGAGAGAGAGAGAAAGAGAGCTGTTGGGGATGTTCATTTTAACATTGGGAGTCAGTGAAGGTGTTTAGTACATATTTTAACTTTCTAAAGTCCTATACTATCGAGGTTCGAATTTCGCCCTCACTTGCATACTTCAGCAGTACAAATAACCAACACAAGAGGGAGACAGTCATCAACAAACCTGCGAGTTTATCAATTGCCTGTTCCTGCCCGGTTACATTTCTTTGCAGTCAGATGGTGGGTAAAGAAATACAGAAAGGCCTGGCTATATGCTACTTGGATAACGTTTGGTGGTATTTTTTTGCTCTCAAGCCCACGTCTTACTAATGACTAAAGTTCAAAAGTATAATTAAAAACAGGCTATAAACTGCACATTTTAAAGGAGCCATATTATGCAAATTTTCAGGTTCATACCTTTACTTAGGAGTTCTACTAGAATAGGTTTATGCGTTTTAATGTTCAATAAACTATTTATTTTATCCAAACTGCCTGGACCTGCAGCACCTCTTTTCACCCTCTGTCTGAAACGCTCCGTTTTAGTTCCTGTCTCTTTAAGGCCCCCCCTCCCAACGAGCCCAGTGTGCTCTGGTTGGTCAGCTGGCCAAACAGGGAATTTGCCTTCGCGCTTACCAAAACAGCCTTTTCACGTCATGGCGAAATCACTCGGCCTCTGCTCTGACTGGCTCTGGTTGAGGGCGTGCCAAACATTATTCAATTGTGTGACTTAGTGACATAGATAAGTTACAGAAGAAAACGCTGGACAACAAATGAGGTGTTTCAGGCAGTTCAGGAGCAGTGTTTTCTGTGAGAGAGTAGCTCCCTTTGGCGTGGACTATGGGCTTTGAAACTTTTCAAACCTTTCACATGCACAAAAAGCTATATAGGCCTAACATACTAAAGGAAAGGGAAAACCCCCAAAAGCATTATAGGGCCCCTTTAAGATTTTTTTTCTCCAGACATTTCGATCCAAATAAACAGTTTGACTGATTAGTGATTTGATTTACCTATGATGATTGAACGTTCATATGGACTTGATTGTTGTTACATTGCACTGATGTATGTGTGACAAAATGACATTACTCACACACCCATCCGTCTACTTCGGAGGTGGTTAAAACCATAAATATAGGTATACATGCGTATATCTATGGCTAAAACGCCAGGGACTCCTGCGCAAAAAAACGCATTGTCGAGTTTAATAGTGGATGTACCATCTATAATGTAAATCAACTAGAACAACCCTTTTATTGTAGCCAATTAGGTTCGAATCCGGAAGTTCCGTAGTCTGAGGTTCACGTGTGAGTCTGAGGCCATCTGTTGTAGGGCCTTCGTCGTAGTGAAGATGCCGCACTCGGGGACTCCAGGAGGAAAGATAAACAGACCCAAAACAGTAAGAGGAGGAATATTACGGATTTTAGTCTTGTACTTAAAATGTTCCCATCCACTACGTTAGTTAAACGCTAATCGTACTTAAGTATTCCACTCAACTAAAACAGTGCATAAGAAAGTTAGCTAGCAAGCTAATATTAGCAAAACAGTCAAGGCATGGTACAATTATTTAATTAGAAAGCAGAAAGTTGTTAGTGTAATAGTGTCACGGCTGCCCACTTAGATTGACACCGTTCAAATTAATTTAGAGAGCATGTGAGGGATTAAAATAATTTGTATTTCTTACGCATATTAATAGTTTTTTTCCGAGTGAACCAGCAAATCGTGTCATTCTGTCTATGCAGGAGTTGGGAAAGAAGCTGTTCAAGAGGCGAAGAGTTCTCGGGAAGCAGAAGAGGAAGAGAAATCAAATTGTTGGAGCTGTTGTCGACGACGGGCTAACCACCATCCATCACTTGAAAAAGAGAAAGTATGAGCAATCAGATCTACGTGAACAAAATATGTTTTCTTGTGTCTCTGTCTTGTTCTTATGTATGTTTCCCCCTTAGCTCCAGTAGTAGAGCGAATATAACATTGTCTGGAAAGAAGAAACGCAAGCTTCTCAAACAACTGCAACATATGCAGCAGGAGAAAGCCAGCATGGAAGGTAACCTTTTAACTAGTGCATTTAGCCTGCGTTTGCTTTAATGCATGGACACATTTTTGGAACAGTGAATATTTAGGGATACTATTTAATTTATTTATTTGGGATCAGAAATGGCACACCATTTCAAATTATACTCAATCGTTGAAAATACCCATCCACAAATATAAATAAATGAATAATATTGAAATATGAAATAATATAATATATGAAAATGTGTACTGTGATATGGCATTTCTACTCTTATGATTATTTTTTCGAAGAGGTCTAGCAGGACTCAAGTGAAATCGATTTGCAAAGATGTTTTTACCTTATTTATTCAAGAATAGACAGAATTATCTTAGAATTAGTTCTAAATATCTGTGTAACTGATTATTCTTATCTTATGTAATACTGTCTTTCTCTATAGTGGAAGCAAAACAAACGGCAGCAGCAAAAATAATGAAACAGGCCTCTACCTCTGTGCCAGCCAAACCGAAGAAGAAGAAAACCCTGGGAGATATTGAAATGGCAGATCTTGAATGAGGCGAGCAACAAGAAAATGCCAACGTATAATTGAACTGTAGCCACAAGGGCCAATCCAGCACTTGAATTGTATGGAAGAAATGGGATTTGGTTTTCTCACTAAAACTTAGTAGTGAATATGATATGGGTTTTGGAATGTTTATACAAGCAGGGTTGGAAAGTCCTTAACTTTTGCTGTTTAAGTATAGAGTGGTAGCTCCACAAGTATAAACATTTATACTTTGTATACATTGTATTTGCATCCATATTATTAAACTTGGAAATACAGTGGTGTGTGAGGGTGGACCTCAATTTCAAAATAATTTACAAAAAATGTCAGCATAAATGTATAGGTCCACATACAGAGACAACAGTTTAAATCAATGCAAAATATTGTATTTATGCTGCAAAATAGACTGGTACTTTGAGTCTGCACTCAGTATTTTTTATCTCGAAGCCGTTTTGACATTTCGGTTCTTCAGTGAGTAAAAGGCATGTTATGTGCCTTACAGAAATTGTAAGTGGGCTTAGTCTTCACCAGATTCCATCTTTTCTGCCTGAGTTGAACTTGTTTGAACCAATTTCTTAATCTATCCTCAAGAGTATCTTGATACTCCCAGAGCTGTTTTTTTACGGCAATTCACTGCTATTCGGAATAACTCATAACATGGGTGCCCTCAAGTAAACACATGAATAATTTAAATATTGTGAAGGGATGCATGAATTTACCAATGGATATCTTGATATTCTACGTTTTGTCTGATTTGTTTCTTGATAATTTTCCTATATTTACACATCTCGTTATTTGAATTTATCAATAAAAATGTGTTTTAATATGTATTTGCATCTTTCTGCGTTTTTTTCAACATACTTTTCCCATATATGTTGGCATTTAAGAAGAAAGAAATGTGTGCGACTCATTCAACAAACATGGGGAAAATAGAATGTACCAGTCTTCCACCACCAGCATTCCTCCTCCCCCTTGCTAGTCGCGCAGAGGACAAAGACTAAAATGGGTCAGACAGAGGAGAAAAGAGGATCCGTCTCATCACTGGATGTTTTGCCTATGTTGTTTCCTCTGATGGATTTTTAGTTGTTTAATGGGTTGTTCTAGTACTTATATATTACTCTGGTAGGACATATTACATTTTTTGTATTTTACAGCTGATCACTTTTGCAACGCGGTTTGTCTCGAACTGAGATATGGGGACTGAGACATCTTCGTAAAGTGGAGTATGGAATAATACCCAATTGTCTTCGATGATCAACATGTCTTCTGACTCTTCAAATGGGTAAATGTTTCTTCTGCAAATAATATTGACGTTATGACTAGCTTTGAAGGTACTGTCATGTCGCGGTACTGACGATCTGCGTGTTGACGGTCGTCGGATGCAGCGCCGGTCTTATCTGTGCACTTGAAGATAAGGGACAAGTATGTGAATTAAAATAATCAAGTTGTTACATCGATATCTCATCATAATGATAAGAATATTATATCGCATACTTAGCCTTCATCTCACAAATACATGGCTTGATCATAGGCCCATGTACTAATTTTGTTGCCTGTTATTGCGCATGCATTGACAGGTTGCACCCATCTTTTTAACGGATACATTATAGTTACGGAACCTATCTTGCCAAACTTACAATTAGGTACGCTATTTGATAAAGATTGCATCCAAATACTTGGAATTGCACACGGTTGTAGTTGAGAAGCTACCTGAAGGAGGAGAAAGTTAACGTCAGATTACAATTATGTCGATGTGTCTTATGTCGATATAGGGCTTTGAACAATAATTGTATGCGGGCCTGGTGTCAAACATTAAGACCTATTTAATCATGCATTTAATTTTCACCGTGATTACAACTCTTGTAGCAAGAGCCCATCTCAGTTTAAGCCTGATAATTCACTATCAATATCAGGCCATGTCCCATATGACACACATCTCAAGATACCACTAATGACCCAGCAGCACAAATGAATAGCTTTCCTTGAGTAGACTGCTTGTAGGCTAGATATCTTGGTTGGTATGTGCCATATAACTATAGCACTTAAAAAGATAACACCTAGAACTTTACAATGTCTCACAGGAGTACGGAGCAAAGTTCTGCCGAAGAGATAGAGGGGGAGTGTGAAACGAACTGTGGACCCAGAAGGACTCTTAACATCTAATGGAGAACTGCTCAGTTTCACAGAATTGAGGTATGTATGTACTAAAATTATGTATTTATTAAATATTTTAAGACAAGACAGAGTTTTTCATTTTGGTTAAAGTTGTAGTCAATAGAGGTTATTCACCTTTTAGGCTCAGTTGAAATAATACAGGATAAGCTGTTATTTTGAAATTTTAAACAATATTACATTCCAGTTAATTTGATTTCTGTATCCCCTTGCTTTCCTTCTTAATGCTATTTTTACTCTCCTGCTTTTATTTCCTACTTCAAAGCTCTAAACCGACTGATTTTGGGTTCTGTGACACCAAAGAAAAACTATTGTTAAGGAAAAATCTTTGTCACACTCAAGCTGACTGAAATATCACAGGGCTTTTGAACCCATTAAATAAGATGGCAGCATAGAGTGTGATAATGTTCTAAATAAATAACCTTTCTGAAATGGCTGGAACTCTAAGCTCTAGCACTAAGCTTCCTGTCAGGTTTTCTCTGTAAATATTTGCTAGAAACTCATTAAAAGGATGATTTTCAAGATTTGTAAACCTCCATATGACAAGTGGAATTTGCATTGTGAAAAAAAATCATGTATTTGTATTTCACTTTACAAGCCACCTTCAAGAGGTAATACTTACAGAGCTGGGCTGCTTAATTACTTTAACTTGGTATATGTATTCTGTTTTTAGAAATTATTTGTATCAGGTTGCAGTGTTTGAAATGCAACATACCGAAGGGCTCTTGTTAATGCATTGTATGTGACTCCACATTCCCTTTGCTTTACAGGACGATTTATTCCCTTTTCCTGTGGACCCTGAATGCCAAACGTGTTTCTAAACAGCAAACTGTGGATCTGCAATTACAGCTATGACTATCTCAATGACCAGTCCACTGCCCACGAGAAGGCCTACTCTCCTCATGATTGCCATTGCAATTCTGATGGCCGTTATTCCTGCCTTAGGTTCAGAAGCAGAGACTTGTTTTTCCAGGCAGCATGCAAAGGTCATAGTCAACGTTCGAATGGCATTAGCCAGACCTGGCACAGTCATGGATTCTCGTGTGGTTCAGTCAGAACGGGATTGTGTCTTGGCCTGTTGTTCAGAAGAAGTCACGCCAGGTAGGAAAAAAACAAAACTTGTCCTCTGGCCTCTTCTGGAGCAGTGAATAATGCCAGATTAATGAGTTAGAGAAATGCACAAACACAATGAGTTGTTTACTATTTTACAACTGCAGGCACTTCCGACAATTATCAACTTTGCATTTTAAGAATTAACTACTTACATACAATTTTGATTTGTTGTGGAATAATTATTTAAAGAATTTCACATTTGTAATTTTATTTATGCTTTGGTTATAACTTTAAGGGATGGATATAATCACAGTTAGATCACATGCATTCTCAAATACATTCACAGCATTATAATGCAGCATAGTGCACCATCTTTCTTGATTTAATGAGTTGTGTTTCTTTCTCCATCACCTCAAAGGTCTTAAGTGCAGCATGGTTGTTTTTAACTCCAAGAAGCCAGCCGGCACTGATAACTGCTATCTTTTTCATTGTGAGACGGAGCAGGACTGCCCTTTGATGGCCGCTCAGGAAGGCATCAATACATATGACATCTTCAAAGGTAAATATATCCGGCTCTTTGGGTAGTGTTCTTTTCTGTAGTTTCTATTATTGGCGGTTGCTCAATCTCTGTGCACCTTGAATATTTTGTACAGGTTTAATACATACCACGGCAAGACCTATTGCACCTTTTACAACAGAAATGGCAACCACTACTACAACTACGCAAGCCCCAACCACCACAACCACTACACAACCAACAACCACCATGACTACTTCACAAGGTACTACTACCATGCAGCCAACCACTCAAATGACAACGCTAGCACAGACTACCACACAACCTTCAACCACAACTACCACCACTACACATTCTACTACAACTACACCAGAAACTACTACCACTACCACCAGCGCAGAGCCAACCACTACTACTACAACAACAACACAAGCTACAACAACCTCACATCCAACAACTACCACTACTCAGCCTACCACCACCACCACCACACAACTACCTGCTACAACAATGCCACAACCCATTATCATAGTTGCCACAATACCTATTACACCATCTCCAACTACTACTACTACCACTACTACCACTACCACTACTCCTACTAATACTGTTACAGAACAAATTACAACTAGGGCCCCAACTGAGGTTTACCCAACTACTACTTTAGCAACATCCACCACTACACATATGCAGACTACAAAAAAGCCTAGCAAAACCAGTAAAAAACAAAACAAGACACCCAGGAAACCCAAACCCCATCCTGTTACCACCACTACAACTTCTTCACCTGTCCTGACCACTACAGCTTCCACGCCTGACAAAACACCCACCAGAGATGACAGACAAAGAGCCACCCCTAAACCCCAGCCTGCCACTGATCCCACCACTACTACTACCCCAACTACTACTAGCACCACTACTACCACTACGACTATTCCACCTCCTTCTCCTACCACCACCTCCACCACTACAACTACTACTACCACTGCCTCTACCACCACAATCAACACTGGGACTGAGCCCTCTACCAGGACAACCCATTTTGCTGGGCTGGTCATTGCGCCCAAGGGGGCAACCCAGTCCAAACAGGCCCTCCTAAACCCAATCCTTGTAGGGGGTGTCGGCCAGGGTAAAGCCGTTGCTGCACGGGGGTCATTGAAGAGCAGTCTGGTGGCTGTAGTGGTGGTAGGTCTAGCCGTCCTTACACTGGCTTTGGCTGTGGTGGGACGCAAAGCAATGGAGTCCTTTGACAGGCGGCACTACACAAGATTGGAACTCAATGATCTGCACTATGAGGTCTGAGCCCAACCACACAAATAAACAAACACAAAACACACTTGTGATGGATTTTGTTTTAAATAGCTTAACAAACAAAGAACATCTTGGGTGGACATAGAACTATGCCTACTTAAAATAAAACAATAAAATTACATATCAGTGCCATCTTATTTATCATCATAAAGTTATATCACCTTGATCGGAATGACTCATCTTTCGCTTGGAAAAGCATAGAGGTGTTCTAAATGGCTATGGGATTAACTGAATGAACAGCAATATTCTAAACTAGTCCACAAACTCAGGAAGCCTCTAAGTTTAAGCGACTTATCGAGGCACAAAGGGAGAAAAAAATCACGCTTTATTATTTTATCTAGAATATCTGTAGAAGCAAACAAATTAGACAAGGTCATTACATAGTGTACATGTTTCACTTCTGCATGTATCTTTCTTTGTTTCATGCTTTGCAACATAGCCATACATGGCTGTGATTTATTTCTAAATAACTTAAATGAATTTAGACGTCGGACTTTAACTCACTTTTTTTCACTGTTACTCTGTGTTTTTTATCCACACTTCTTCTGGTTAATAATGTGGATTTTGATTACATGATGGATGCCATTTGACAAATAGATGCACTGATGTGTCCTGTGTTTTTTTATATGATACAGTTCTTTTTAATGGTAAGATTATTTTAATTGAGTACACTTGCTACACACTATATGAGTAAGTTTGTATTGTGTGTAAGTGTGCAAGCAAGTGTGCAAGGTGCACTAAGGATAATACCTACTGGTAGGTTAGATGGAATATCCTTAAATACCACAAGGTGGCAGAAGCTACCTTAGAAATCACTACTGACTTTCATATTGGCATGCAGAGCAGCCACGTCTAAGCTTTGAATTGGTATACTTACACACAAATTGTATGCTGTTTCTTACTTGTAGGCCTATTGCTTTAATTCGTAATATGTCGGACTAGATTGTAATCTTCTTTTCCTTGTTTTGTGAGGTGTTGCTTTTTAATCAATTTGAGACTTGATGTTTTGTTCTTGTAATTAAAATGTGACTTTTGAAACAGAAAATATGTTCATTTTTCCTCAGATAGGTTAAAACTACCAAATGCATATTTCAATGTCATCTATGAATTATTGGACACTGGTTTGCACAAGTATACAAACGAACAAACAAGAACAGACATTCATTTGGTCATATGTACATTTTACAATCCTCTTTTGCCTTCTGGTCGCTGTGATTCCCACTCTATGTTAAAGCTGTTGGATACTTGTTTCTCAAAAGTGGGATGTACTTGCAATTTGAATACATGTGTATTCCCTGTTCCTCTATTCACACATTGCACATTTCTTTATTTCTGTAGTTATTGTGATTGTGTGAATTAAATTTCTCTGCAAGTATGGGCCAACATCTGTGGAACCTCTACAACCTCTGCACTAAAGTAACAAGACATGGCACACAAGTTTTCATTTTTAAAGAGCCTAAAACAAAAAGTTTTTAAGTAATTACTCATCGGTATGTTTCGTTCCTTGTCATTAGAATTTGCACATAACAGTATATTGTACAAGCAAGTCAAATAGAGCCTACACTACAGTCAGTTGCCAATACAGGGTCACAGGGGTGCGTTGCCCCAACTAAAGTACTCCGTGAGAAACTAGTCCCAATGGAATGTGTATTTAAACATTAGAACAATATCTGCAAAGGCTTACATTGAACTTCTATAAGACTGGATGAGTCTCTTAAATAATACACTTTTGTATAGACCCTTTTATTTTGTTTCATAATTTGCTCAACGAGAGAGCGCATGTAATGAACTATAACAATAGCCAGTACACGAGGAGGATCCAGTGAAGAAAGGCTGGAGGTAAACGGGGGGAGGGTTGGCATTTTTTCTCACAGCGGAAGGAGACGTATTATTCAGACTGGAGTGGATTTGGAATCGCAGCGCCACCGACCCTGAACCAGCGCAACTAGCTTGCAAGCTAGAATGGAATTAAGAATATTTTGAACCATATTAAATTGAAACTAAATACTTGCTAGAATTTGACAATTCTGCACAAGGAGTAGAATACAGCAATGGGAGTCCTGCGTTGAAGAGAAACGGCAGGGCCGAGAAAAAGGGAGAAAGATGGGTGCCGTGTTACGGAGTCTGTTGTTGTGTAGTTTTTGTTTGCTTATACGAGGTGAGTTTATAACCTATAGCTGTATTATTTGACATGGGGTTTGGATTTTCCAAACTCACTCTATGTCTAATTCAAAATGCCCTGCATGTTTAACAGTAGTATTTGCCACAGTGAGTTGGATTTGATGGCCTATCTAGCTGTTCTAAGGCTGGCTAACAGCAAGCTAACCTTAGCAAGCTATGCTGTGCTTGCGTGTAGGTATCTTTTCTCTGTATGTTTGCTGGTAGAGGTCTATCACTCATCTAAAACGTGCACAGCACTCGCTAGTCATACGTCAGGTGGTGTTCCGATTTAGCTAAATTTCGAATTGCATCAAACGTTCATAGTTTATTTTACAACGTAGATGAGTGTCAACGTTCCATTCAATGTTTCCATCCCAGGTAATATCCTGCGATTCTTCAGTTTTCGTTATTCTACTCAGAAGGGTGTCTAAAAAGTTACCACAGTTTTTTCTGTGTTAAAAAGGCAATTTAGTCTACTGTGGTGTTGTTCACAGGCCAGTATTATGTGTGAAGATGTTTCCTTCCTCTTATAACTTGTACGTGTTTAGCCGTACATTGAGTAGTTTGCTCTCAGCTTTGATAATAAAAGGCTAGCAAGTGCATTGCCAACTTTTCAACCAAGATCCTGCATTTGTAGCTTATTTAAAGTGAAAAGGCTTGCATTTCATCCCTTTCAAGCTCACCAGACACGACTGGTAACTGGCTCATTTTTTATTACCCTTGTAATTACTATAATTTTATTGAGTCACAGATGCACGAGACCAGTATCCCCCTAGACGTTGTTTATTACTTTCATTAGTATGGTCGCCCACGCAAACCTAATAGAAATTAGGTTTTAGCTGTGAAAAAACAACAAATCATATTCATGATTTTTACTTTAATGATAACCTGCTTTTTATCAGATAATAAGTACTGTTTATATGTCAAGGATGCTTTTTCTCACAGACAAGTATTGAAGGTAAACTCACATGTTGGATGTTATTCCTCCGCTGAATTGTTTCATGAGCTGTTTAACATTATAGGTGGTCTGAACCGAAGGCCCCTTATATACCATACATTTATTATTTTGTTGTGCTTTAACGTTAACCATTTACTTCTTTTAAGAGGCAGAGGCGAAGATTAGCCTATTTACTTTCTGAACTCAAAGCCTGATAGGGGCTACAATGAAGAGCACTCACGAGGGTCTGCAAGTTTTGTTTCTGAAGGGTCTGCAAGTTTGTTTTTTCCTTTGCATGTGATTGCAACGGAATCTTTAGATTTTGGGTTAAAATTGTTCAAAGACAACAAACACAAAACATAACACACAAGTTAGAAAACTGAATTGCATGGTTTTCAGTGAAAGTGTGACACATTTCTTCCTTGCCAGACCTTCTTAACTTTGGTGTGTTGACTAACCCGGGGAAGTTATTTCTTATTTCTACCTTTTGCTGAAATAATAAATCTACATCTCATCGTACCATTTTTTTATGAGTAGTTCAGTAATGTTAAAATGAGGGGATTGTATAAGATGGCGACTTTTTTTAGCTGCTAGCCAGGAAACATCTTTATTCCATCCCAATTTGGTGAGACAATGCCTAGTCATCCTTATTCCTACAGAAATGCAATTTTTTCTTAATTTTCATTACATTGCAACATTTTCCATCAATGGTTCAGCCTTAAAAACGTCGGTAAATTGAGTGGAAGTTATTTGTCTTGATAGGCTTATTAATAAAACTGACTTGGGACTTGACTGTCAAACTGCCTGGATTGGGCAGCTATATGCTTTTATTTTTCAGCTCTCAAGGCGTGTAAATGTGTCTATCAGGGATTTTTTTCCCCCACAAAAATTCCCTTTACCTGAAGAACTAGAGCAGTAATTGCGTATAGTTCCGTAAACTGGTCCCGGTCAATTGAGAATTAGTAAACATCTGGACAAAATTTTTTTTTGTTGGTTGGAGGCAAGGGGCTTGAGGTTGACCTTGATAGTGATACCACAGCATGCAGTGGTAGATGTGTCAAATTGGGGTTGGGCACCATGCCAAATCTTAACAGAGGTAGCTCAGGTCATGTAACTACTGCTTACTGACTGAGTGAGTGATGGTGAGGAAGTTTATACCATATCAGCCTATTGAGGGATTTTACAATTCTGGAAGGCATCATATCTATATGTTGATATAAGCGAACTTCTGACAAGTAATAATAATAATAATAATAATACATTGAATTTATAAGGCGCCTTTCAAGGCACTCAAGGTCGCCGTACAGTAATATAAAAAACAGTTCTCATAAAAATAATAAAAATAAATCAATAAATAAAATAAAATAAGATCAAAATAAGTAGTTTACAATTAAAAAGGCATGGAGCCTGCAATCGAGCATTAAAAAGCATCACGTGGGACAGTAAGCCAGCCTAAACAAATGGGTTTTGAGGTGGTTTTGGAAACAGGAAATTGAGTCCAGATTTTTGATGTCAGGGGGGAGGGAGTTCCATAGACGTAAGTAAGTAAGTATTAAGATCTGACTTTTTGCAGACTACCATTTTTTTAAGGCTACAGGACTAAAACTGAGCCTACCACAATCCTCTGATTATGACCCTAAGAAGTTCTGCTCCTTAAGGTTGTTTTATGTTCTAATCCATGGTAGGGGGTTGATGATGTTTGGAATCAGAATCTGAAATGAACTTGCAACAGCATGTAATGGGGAATTTTTTATTTGGGGTAAACCGTTTGTTTTTTCAGCAATATACCAAATAATGAGCCCTTTCCTACAATAGAGCCCGTTCTTTTTCTAAGTAGGCGTGCGTGCGTGTGTGCTACAATATTGGGCTGTTGTTCTTCTCATACTATTGCCTCTCCACTGGATAAGCCAGGCTCTGGAGTAAAAGTTGATTATTTCAATGCATATGTAAAAAAGCGTTCCCTTCGGTTGTGATGATACAGTGGACTGTCTAATTTTCTCCACACTAGCTCAACCCCTTGGCAATTTAGAACTTGCCTTGCTGAATTATGTTTTTCTTTGTCCCTCTTTTGCAGGGGTTCCGCTCCTACTCTACGCAAACAGGCGGGACTTGCGATTGGTGGACGCGGCCCATGGGAAGGCTAATGCCACAGTGGTGGTGGGTGGGCTGGAGGATGCTGCAGCGGTGGATTACGTTTATGCCAAGGGGCTCATCTATTGGAGCGACGTGAGCGAGGAGGCCATTAAGCGCACGGTTTTTAATCAATCCGGGGCCAGTGGAGTCCAAACTATCGTGGTGTCAGGACTGGCTTCTCCGGATGGACTGGCTTGTGACTGGCTGGGCAGTAAACTCTATTGGACAGACTCAGAAACCAATCGGATTGAGGTTTCAGAGCTTGATGGAACGTTGCGAAAGGTTCTGTTTTGGCAAGAGCTGGATCAGCCTAGGGCTATAGCCCTGGATCCAGCTAGAGGGTGAGTATCAGGCTTCGTGATGGTACTGTGTGCGTGATTAGGAGAACAGGACGGGTGGGTTACTTGCTGCTTTTGTGAGGCTCATCTTTGTTTTGCGGCACGGTTGTGGCCTGGATTGGGTTGCAGGTTTCCCTGAGCCGAGAGCCTCTACTAAACCAGACGGTTAAATGCTGGATTCTCCAACGAAACGAACAAGAGAGACAGTGTTATGTTTTTTCTGTTCTTCCTCAGTAAGGGGAGCGGCAAGGGCTCTTCGTGCCGGGTCGGCAGCTGAGGAATGTCTTATATCAGCTTGAGATAGTGGGGCATCTGCCCCAATCAAAGAGACAGACCGAGTGAGAAACAAGGACGTAAGGAGGAAGTTGAAAAAAGAGAGAGCTAGATAGGGATTGACATGGGGTGGGGATTGGTTAGATGGAGATAGGAAAAAAAGCAAGGTAGCGAGGGAGATGGACAGAGAGGAAGGGATAGAGGGTAAACAAACCCAGGTCACGGCTCCCAGGACCTAGCAGCATGCCTCTCTAATTACCTCACCGGTTTGCCTCTGAGAATTTGCAGGGAGAGAGGATGTTTTGTACACTATTGGAGAAGATTTAGTGGTGTTTTTATGAAAAGCTGGTCATAATTAGTTCCCGTTGAACAAATGGAAAGAGTTTCAAGGATGAAAGTAGTAGTGAACCCCTAGTGATCACACTAAGAGTAACATTGTAACATGCGTTCAATTTTAAACCAGTGAAATTGCATCCAAGTTGAATCCAGTGAGGTTAAACCTTCAGGAAGTTATTCGAATGTGCCATATTTCCAGTTGAAAGAAAAGGAGGCCGGAATGAAGGATTACATTACATTTCGATTTCCCAGCCAAGTCAGGAATATTTCCTTTTGTTGTCGTAGATTGAAATCTGGGACTCAAGGAAGTACAACAAAAGCAGTTCACTGCCAGTTCTGCAATCCTTCCTCTCACAGTCACTCAATCCCAGGGAAAGGGAAGCGTTTCCAGGACCACGCAATGCATATTTAAATCTGAGCTCCTATAATTGTTTTCAGGGTAGACAAGCGTCTATTGTTCAAAGAGTATTTCGTAGGTTTTCAAGCATGCTCCTTTGATGTTATGCTTTACAGTAGGCACAGGGTCATGAGAAGTCCAGCCTGCCATGAAACTGATGAGCCGTACTGTGGGTAATAGGCCATCCCTGCCCGCTCAGCCATCTGACATGAAACCTGATACCTAGTGAAAGGAGTGCCCTTAAGCACACTACCATGTTAGGGGGAGGGGCACAATGGACATGCCCACACTCTTCAGATCCTTGCAAACATGGAATACCAAGCGGTGCGGTGGAATGGCCTCAACAGCCACAGATCAATAGACAGCCCCACACCAGAAAGTGGTTGCAAATTTGAATCCACCCCTTGGTGCAACCTGAAACATCAAATGCCCTATATTTAGGAAGTACGTGAAGTGTGTTGGGGTGTAGCATTTCGCATCATGTTGTAACGCGTGGCATGTCACTTCTCTAATATTATAGCCCTGCATCTCAGGCTAGTCCTGTGTATTTGTCTATAAGGCTGGTGTCTTCAGATTCACTGCTACAGTGGTTGGAAGTCCCCTTTCTCCTTGTAAGTATGTAAGTAGTAACAAGGGTTTGATGACTCATTTGCGTGAGCAACGAGCATTGCGATGAGGTCTTGCATTACAGCCAGCAGATTGGGGATGAGAAGTTTAACCAGGTGACCAAGTAGGTAACATGAGTGTACAGGGCGGACAAAGGCTAGGCAGGGAACCAGATACTGGGCAGTGGTACTTCTTGCTGCACCCCCCTGGCTCTCCCTGACAAACCTGACCAGGGCGCACACTGGCAGCCATTGTTATCTGTGTTTGGCTAGTATGTTAGGTTATGAAAGCCATTTGAATATATAAACCATGTTGGAGCAGCATCATAATCATAAATTTCTTGTGCATTATATAGATAACAGTGGATTTATCTATATATATATCTATATATAAATTCCTCACAGTCGCGTTCACACACGCCTCATTTTTTAACCCTGTTTTATCATCAAGCATGACCCACTGTTTGAAACCTCTACAGCATACGTGATCTGAATGTAAAGTGAAATGAGCAAACCAAAACAACATCTCATTGGCCTAACCTAACACAAAGGAGTGAAGGAATTGGCCTCTGTTCAGTGTTTGTTGTGATTTCTAATGCACATGCTGCATAAGAGTGCCTAGGCTATTTGAAAATGTGTGTATGTATGCTAGCTCAGGTCACTTACAAAGATATTGTATTACTGTTAGGCTAAAGCCTTTTTACGGATTGTCGTTGTAATACTGCCTGCATTTTAGTGCTATGTGGTAGACTTCTCTTTCTCCATGTAACACCTCCACCCCCTTGTGAAGCATTGCCACTGGCAAATGGCTGCAGGCTATCAGGCCTAGATGCTAGCATATAGTCGTCGCCCCCCCCCCCCCGCCCCCCTGCTTCCATAGCAAATGGCCTTGCTGCTGTACCAAGGAGAAAAACAGCGGCAGGCAAAGTAAGGAAAGGGAACCTCTAGAGGCTCTTGTTGTAGAATTGGGTTTGGATTAATTTCAAACTTTCACAACAATGTGGTACATCAGACTTGGTCAGCGAGTGTCAGCACAACGAACACATAGGTTTTTGGGAGAAGGCGTCCATTTCTTTGGCTTACTCTCTACTTTCATAGGCAGTAATCATAGGCATAGCCCACATATTTAGCAGCCTGTGCAGCAGAGGCTTATCTGAGTAACATTAGAACAATGGAGTTTTCTCTTTGCGAAGCAGGGCTTTTTTCTTTTCGATGTAGCCTATCTTCCTATCCCATCACCACCTGCTGTGCCTCCCGTTTACTGTTACCGGCGTAGAGAGACATGGAGAAGCTTGCTTCTTGCTATTGATGTTGGCTGATCATATGATCACACACACATTTCTATATATATATAATAAAGGGAATATATATATATATATATATATATATATATATATATACACACACACAGACACACAAAAAAGCTGGCCTACTTCCCTCCACCACCATACTGCGAGATCTGCCCAGTTTTTCTATAAAGGCGTTCAGACACCAAAGAGGAGCATGAATTAGAATGTTAATCCACAAGGACTGAGATAAGAGGCACTGTAATGTATTCATTAGTTATATTTAAATTGAAGGGATGTTGTCCTCTCCCTCTCTTTCCCCCCACACCCCATTTCTGGCCTGCCAGTTTGAATCGTCAACAATTGTAACTTGCTTAGATAGGGATTTCTATTTCGCCTAAGCCTCGGTCACCAGCGTAAAGACTGCCTACGATGGACTTTTGTGGGAGGAGATGCATCCAGCAGCTTAAAAGTAATTCTTAATTAATAATATGTATTAATATTAATTAAGATTTTCTGCTGGGGCCTAGGCTGTCAGAGGCCTGTCAGGCTATTGGAAAAGCTATGTCTGCTGTTGGTAAAATTCATATTGATGTGGTATGGGACAAACCCTTGTCTTAATGTCCCAATTGGAGGTGCCTTGGAGCTTGCTATCTGCCTCAACTCCCCAGGCCACGGCATCGACGCATGCTCACGGAGCGGTGCCAACCGCGACAGCCAGCCTCGTGCTGGCGAGAAGAAGGGGCCGTGCTGTACAGAGCTGTAATTACTCCATTGTACAAATGGCTTAGCCAGCTTCCGATTTAATCAGCCGGAGCTGTGGAACGGCCCCCCACTGAGAGAGCCTGCTCACCACTCTCTCTCTCTCTCTCTCTCTCTCTCTCTCTCTCTCTCTCTCTCAGCGAGGGAGGGAGGGAGCTCTCGTAACATCTTAACACATCCTCTGTCTCATTAACGTGGAGGCTATTTTGAAATGGGTTCTCTTATTTATGCATGAAATTGCTAAGGGCTTGCATACATTCATGTTGTGTGCATTTATGTTTCCCCGAGTTTGTTTAGTTTGTTTAGTTTGGATAGTCTCATTTTGTCTGGAGGGTTGCGTGCACTTCACAAAGGCCCATTGTTCCACCAGCAGCTGTTCTCTGTAAAAATACAGTTCTTCAGCTAAGCCAGCAGAGTAAGGTATTGAAGCATTATGATGTCCAATGCAGAGAAAATATTGTCTTTACTGGACTATCCTGCAGCAAAGCAGAGTGACTAATTTTTTGTTGTGTGGCAAGGTGGCACTGGCAAACTGGCGTCTCAAGTCATACTTGCATTCAGATATATACCAAATGTAAGTGTAGGTCTCTTTATCTTCATGTCTTACTGACAAGTATTCCACCAAGCTCAGCATAACCACCTTCAGTACCCGCCAATGCCAGCACCTATGGCGATGTTGCCAGAGGCACTGGCATTTGTGGCACCAGCCCAATGACCTCACTTCTCACGTGGGTATTTTGTCCACATTTTGCCCCCATAAGCAACCTGCGTCAGTGTTTTTCAGTGCCAGGTATAAAATGACATCTCTTGATGAACGCAGGTGGGGAGCATTGTAGAATGGCCTTTGCGTCATGCCATGTGTTCCAGAACAACGCCGCAACTCATCAGGCTCCTCACCTAAGCCGAGTGCCCTCATGGTTTCTGGAGGGAAGCCTAGATTTGCTTGTGTCTGTGGAGTAGAGCGAAGTTAGGGAAGGAGGGGGGGTTAGCATTCAGATCCACCTTTCTCAAGTCTCACGTAGCAAGGTGGAAACTGAGTGCTGTGCCGTGAAGGTTTCAGCAGTAGGAGGGCAGTTGGTGTACACCCATCTTTTTTCTCTCCTCTAAAAGGCCCCTTGCTATAAAATATCCCCCCCCCCCCCCCTCGTTCCCTGGCTTCTTTCTTCTTTGTCCAAGGCTTGCCAGGGGGGATCTATTTGAAGCTTTTATTTTTGTCTTATAAGGTATTGGCAGTTATTTGTACAGGATAATAGCCAAGACATTTTGGCATGGATTGTGTTTAGCGAACGCATGCCTGTTTGTACTGGGTTCTCGAGTGTGCTTGTGTGTAAGTAAGACATGCTCTAGAGCCATATAGTTAGTTTGTAGACACGGCAAGGGAGGCGATTGTGAGCTGGACTCCTGCGGGCGCTTGGGGCTGTAGGCTGGCCTATGTTAATGGTGCTCAGTGGGTGTCTGGCTCACACGTGTGCCGGCCGTTTGATCCCCTCTCTACAAGGGCTGTGGCTGCAGCCTTGCCTCCCTGCATGGGACTGGGTGTACTTACTTATATTCCTGCTGACACAAACACACACACATGGACACGTGTACACACACACACACACACACACACAAACAAGAAAATAATTTGTATGTCTTGTAACAAACAATTAACTCAGTATACGTTATTTAAAGCAACTATCCATCTGCTGTTATTCAAATCACATTTTCTTTTGCTGGGTGATAGGAATGCAGGTAGATCAACTAACTTACAGATCAACTAACTTGTGCTAGCACAAATATTATACAAAAACTGAGCCTTAGAAACAAATGCTTCGCCTACGGTTAGGCTACGTTTTTGGGAAGTATCGGCATTTCAGCATACACTCTGATTGAGCTGTGACACCCTCAGTGTGACTGTGACACCAAATGACTAACCGCGTGCTGCGCCAAGTCTAGATTGCCCAAGTGCATTAGTCTGGGAGACTTAAGGGCTGTAAAGGAAAACTGCTTTTCAAATCCACTGTGGAACGCAGTGCTGGACTGGGTTCAACAGGGCTGATTAATGCTTCAGGTACCAAATACAATGCAGCTCTTGTGGCGAGGGGGGCGCCTCTCTCCGCGCGCCGTTTGTTCACCGGTGAGAGAATTCTTTGCTGTGTGCCTGGGCCAAATTATCAGAATTCTTATATCATCAATTCTTACCTTTCTGGGCTGTGTGTTTTCCAAACGCCCAAGCCTAATCTTTGTGGATAGCTATCACTTTCACATTCTCATTCACTGATTCCACGATTTGTGGCCTGTGACAAAAAGAAAAGGCAAAGTCACATACCAGGTGAAATGGGAAACGGAAGGTGGGTGTGGATGATTGTTGCATTTCTGCAGGATCTTTCAGTGATTCAAAGCAATATGTTCTTTGGCTATGATGCACAAAGTTTAAGCAGACCATCAACACGGTCTTAAATCTAGGTTATTATTTTGTAGCATGAAATACAATGACACAAGCCTCGATTTGTTTATGATCAACCTCTGGCTTGTTGGTTGGCATCAAGAGATTGTCTGGCTAACTAGGCTTTAGCCTACAATAACACGTTGGAATCTAATCTGTAGGCTTCCTCTCTCAGCTCCCTTTCTATTTGCTAATGCACTACAGATGACAGTATAGCGTGCCTATAATTACAAACACGTTTCCTGCTGCTAGTTCCTTTTGGTTCTGCGCTATCTGATGACACGTGTGATTTGTGTTCGAAGCCTTTTAGAATTCTTGGGGAGAAGACACAACACAAATAAGCCCAGTGTCACAATGCAGCCACAAGCACATATGTCTTTAACGAGCCCAATAACAACAACTCTATTTGCTTTGGGCTAGTCAGGCCTGGTCGCGGGGTGAGGACCTCGTCATTACATCAGGCTGGGATTTTAAAAAGCGTACAATTGGACTCATTAAAGTGCCCGCTTTAAAGGGGGGCCAATCCCTCCCCCACCATTTTAAAGAGCTCTCATTTGCAGTCATACTGGCTTTTGTGTGGTTCCGCTTCTTTCTACAACTGTCCTCTTTTTGCTCATTCTCCCACTTACTCTCTGCCTTGTCCCAGGCTGTGCTCTGCCCCCTTACTCACAAACCGACCCTAAGATTCAAAACAGAAGTCTCACACACTCTAAAAACGGCATGAACACAGTCTATGTGAAGATAATTGGAGCTTCAGTATACATGTGTACTCAACCCCTTGTCTGTTCTTGGGTTCACACTGTACGCCCAAATCTCCCGCTTTTCCTGGCTACACTTTGTTTCTGCCTCCTTTTGTAAGTTAGACTAGACTTAGTCTTACTATGTCTCTGAATGTGTTCCTTCCCCTGTCTGTGCTGTTGCTCTGGCCTGTCTCTGCCTTGGTTATGGAGCCACTGTCTTGTGTCGCTGGCATTCCAAGACTGGCCTTCTCTGACCCCTGTAGCCCATCCTCATGACACAGTTTCATTTTCCCCCTCATTATCTAAGCACAGCTTGATGATTTTCCTTATTTCCTGTCCTTTGCGTCTCTCACTCCTTACTTTTGTAAGTTTGTCTCTCATCTAACTATGATGATGATTGCAGAAGCCTTTTTGTTGGCACTTTTTGTTGGCACTGGCTACATGTTTCGTTAGATTTTCAGCTGTCTAAACAACATAAAACACTAAATGCAATTGCCGTGCCAAAACCATTGGAGAAGTGTGTATGTGCTCATCTCAGGGGGAGTGTGACTCATACAGTTCATCATACAATACTGCAAAGTGTCTAGACTTGCCTTTTGCGAAATGGAAAGACTGAGAAGAAAAACCCCTTCCCTAATTCATTGTGTCCATTCTAGAACCAAGTTTGTCCCACTATCTGGAACTTATTTATGAAAAAGGCGTGAGTTGATGACCATATCTTATTGTCGTAGCGGGCTATCTGTTAATAGATGGATATGGTAAGTAGAGTTAAGGTGGATGATGGACATCCTCATGAACTCCCCTCCTCTTCATGACTGTTGACCCACGGCAGTTGGACGTTTACGGTTGAGTTTGGCTCCTGTGGATGCAGCGAGGTGACTGGGTGGGCTGGGAAAAGAGGGGAGGGGGAATGTCGTAGAGGGAATAAGGGAAGGACTGGGGGAGAGGTTGGGGGCCGTCCAGCTGTGAGTGTAATTAGAGAAAACAAAGGCGGCTGTTAGCTGCACAGCAGCTCCCCCGTCCCCAGAGTAGCTTTTGTTTTGATGCGTAAAAAGGCAGGATGTGTTGAAATGACGGGGTCTCAACACACACACACACACACACACACACACACACACACACGCACATATGGACACACATCGTCGTCTTTTCTCCCCTGTCTACTGTGTGTGTAGGGAGGGAAACAGACAGACACACACACACACACACACACACACCTATCTACGGTCCGTCTCCTGTTCTCCTCCATGTGGGGCCACACCACAAACACATCCATTAGCAGCTGCCTTAGAGCCTTTCTGGATGGGCTCACCTGCCCCCCCTGGGAGACATTACCATTACCACGCCATGTCAAACAACAGGCCTGGCAGGCAGGGCCACAAGTCAGGCAGAATATTAGGGTTGTCGGAAACCGATGCATCTGTTGGATTAATCATCCAGCTGTAATAACAGCAGACACACATGCATGTCATTAGACTGAGAATCCTTAATTCAAATCTTTTCAGTGTTTACACTGTAAACAGAATCTCTTTTTCTTTTTAATGAGAATATACCAATCATTTTATTTTAAACATATATTTGAACCTGTGTTTTACATTGTATTATGTAAGCTTCAACTTGCATCCATCACTTGTCCAGCAGTGCTAATCTGTTACCTGGCAACAAGTAGCCTTTATGTATATTCCCCTCTTGAGACATGGCTCTTGCTGTGAGGTTGAGTGGATCTCTCGCCCATAGAACCTACATGGGCGCGGGAGGAGGCCTGAGTCGCTCCTCAAAGGAAACCCGCCTGTTCTTAGGGCCAGCGAGTGTGGTGCCTTGCCTCATTCCTCTGAGCCCCTGCTGTCCAGCCAGCTTCCTAACCCCCCACTGTTGTATGTCAGAGACCTGACAGGGTCATCTTATGGGACACCCCAGAGTGCTCTGTTTTAATGCATTGAGTCATGGGGCACCCCCCACGCACACACACCATGTTACATACTGTCTCGTGTTGTTGCTGAGTTACCTTTTCCTGGTCCAACGAAAACAGTGTACTGAAGTCGGATGTTACAATGACGTGCGTTGTGCTCTCATTAATCCAAGGTTGAATAAACAAGGATTCTCTAGAGTAATTTGTGTAATGCTATTCAAATTCTTCTTCTTTTTTTTCTTGATCCATGTCATTTTTTTTGTCTCTCTTTTAGATATATGTATTGGACGGATTGGGGAGAAATCCCAAAGATTGAACGAGCGGGTATGGACGGCACTAATAGAGCAATGATAATCGATAAAGATATTTACTGGCCAAATGGACTGACGCTGGACTACAGTCAACAAAAACTCTACTGGGCCGATGCCAAATATAACTTCATCCACCGCTCCAGCTTGGATGGCACCGCAAGGTATATAGCATCAACCAAGTGACGTTATGATTTAGCCTGTTAAGCCGCATGCACCGTTACAACACAAAGTGGTATCCCTGTCTTTGGGATTATTTGTATTTGCAGATATGATACTCTTGTCTTGTAACTAGATTAACAGACTGATTTGTGAATGAATTGTTTTCAGGGAAGTGGTGGTTAAGGGAGACCTCCCTCACCCCTTTGCTCTGACTCTCTATGACGACACACTCTTCTGGACCGACTGGAACACGCACTCCATCCACTCTTGCCAAAAGAAAACGGGGGAAGACCGTCGCAAAGTCCACTCGGACATATTCTCCCCCATGGACATCCACGTGTTTAGCCAGAACAGACAACTCACAGGTAAGATATCCTCCACGACAAAGCGCTGTACCTTTTCAGCTGAACCGCAGGCCTGGCAACCAGTCAACTAAGCATCTATGTACCAAGGCTATACAGAAGTGTTTGCAATACAAAATCCTATGTAATAAAATATTCAGAAGCATACAGTAGGTGCACTACATTACACAGACCAGATTGTTAATGGTAGAATCCTCTCCAGATTTGTTTGAAAAGGCAGCGCAGTGCTAGCTTGATTACAGTCACTCACCTTTTTCTATATTCACCACACAATAGAGTCCCTGTTCTCCACCGTCAGATTGTATGCAGAGAATTTCTCATGGTGGAGAGAGGGGCCTACCACTCAGTCACGACCCCTCTTCCACTTCCCTCGAGCCCTCCCACACAGGGCTCTCAGGTGGCACATCTTTCAGGGAGCCATGCGTAAATAAGAAGACGCAGAAGATTTTCTGGTTCTATTTGATATCAAAAAGATGATTAGTCCACGTTAAGCAGCTACATTGTTAGGTTCACTAGGTTTTTGAGATTGTAGCTAGATTGGCAGCAGTCGGCGTTCAGCCCTGAACCATGGTGTTTTTTTATATTGTCATAACGTAATAGATGAGTGGTATAGCGCTTCATGCCTGCTTTGTTGTTGTTTCTATTTCAAGCAGTGAACGGCCCGTGCTCCCTAAAGAACGGAGGCTGCTCCCACCTGTGTCTGCTGTCTCCCGTCAAGCCTTACTACCAGTGCGCCTGCCCCACCGGAGTCCAGCTGCTGGACGATCACAAGACTTGTCGAGATGGTGAGTCCACTCTCTACCCCGGGAGCTTGCTATCTGAACGTTGTCTGCTGTGCTTAGCTCTAAATATACAAATGTCGTCTTTATCGGTTTGTTTGTCAGTTTGGTTGAAAACGGGTATCGTGTATGCCTTTTGATATTTGTTCAAGTTATTTCAATAATGGCAGAAAGAACGGTAAAATGAAAGGGATCCAAGCATTTCCTGAGTTCCGTCAACTGCATTGGAGCCAACGTTTTTGTGAAAAGTACTTGTGTAACCGTTTACAAAAACTATGCACAACGTCCATTACGGTCCATATTGAAATCATTACAGCAGGGTACTACTGTACACTACGTTCCCCCCCTTTTAATGGGTAAAAGAAATACCAGCCTTTTTGATAAGTTGGTTGAATCCTAACCTCTTCTGGACTATTAAATGTTCCTTCTGGCATTCTTGCTTTTTTATGAACTTGTTTGTCTTTATCTCACTGCAGCTCTTTAAAGGATGCTTGATGCCAGTCCTTTGTTTGCCAGCTGTAGAACACTAGAGGAGGCAGGCAGATACTTAGGAGATATGATAGGAGTGCCTCTCGGTTCGTTCTCTGTTCCCCCCTCTCCCCTCCCCTCTGTTTTTCTCACTCTGCATCTCACCCATCTCTGTGAGGCAACCCAAGCAGCTGAAGGTGGTGCGGGCTGACCTGCGGTTGCCATGGCAACTTCAGTCCACTTATTAAAATAGCTGTGCGAATCACAACACTGGCCAACCCCCCTCTCTTTTGCTCTCTGTTTCTCTCTGTCTCTCTGTCTTGTACGGCTTCTACCTCTTTTATTTACATTTTTTGGTTCAGTTCCCCTAGTCAACAGAGCGAGGGAGGAGAGAGGGCGGGGAGGCTTTTGTTGGGGAGGGGATCACATGCTCCCCCGTAGACAATGCCCCCTCTCACTGCCGGGTTTTTAACCATTTCAGCCACAGTGGTGTTTTTTTTTTTTTCCTCTTCCCTTCTAGCCTGCTTAAGTAAGAGGCTGCCAAACAGTTAAAGCAGGGTCAGACGTGGGCACAGTGTGACCCACAGGGATGACACTAGGGGTTGTATCTGGGCATTGTTAGGCCAGGCTGCACTCCCTGCTCCCTGAGACCTGAACGTGACCTAGCCACTCCTCTTCCCCATTTTGCCCACCTAACCAGACAATGCTAAGTTTGAATATTAAAGCTTTGCCAGAGAGACGCTAATTTGTCATCGCTTTTGTATGTTCTTCATGCATAACCTGTTTGGTTTGCCCTATTGTAGAGGTAACATATATTTATATATATATATATATATATATATATATAGCTATAGCAGTATTTAATGGGATGTTATGCTTTCTTGATTTTGTGTTATTGTTGACTTCTCCTTTTGGCATATTGAAAAGCAAATTGGTTGTTGTAGAAAATGTCAGATTTGGGCAAATTTATATTCACTGAATGAGTCAAATTACCACTAAGGACATACCAACGTTCCTACCCAGCTCTATTGAGGTTCTATTGGCAGCCAGCAATTGTCCTGAACCGTATCTGCAAGAGAAAAGGCAGGGGTCCTTTAGAAAGCTAACAGATCTGTTTGTACCACCAGCAAGGGGGAGCAAGGGGGAGAAAGAAGTGTCTTTTGTGGTGCTGAGCAGTGTTACTGGATGGGGGCTCCGGGAGTGCAGGCCTCTTGAATAGAAACTGGGGGGGAGAGAAGGGAGACTGTCGGCCATGCTTGACGGTTCAGAGCAGCCCCGATTGATCTTCTTAAAAAGGAGGGTTTCCAGGACGGAGTGAGGGATCCGGGCTATACAGAAATGGGACAGGAAAATAAATACTTTTCCAATCCCCCTTCACCCTACCGCCACTCTGTCCTGAAAAGGGAACTATCGGATGGCCTTCCTGCTTTTAATGAACTATATGTTTTGCAAAAGTTTTGCCTCTGTAGAAAAGTAATTTCAGAGAAATTAAATTTAGATTACTTTTCTACTTTTTGTTCAGAAATTGAGATGTTATTTCATGTGCTGTTAGTGTTAGTTGTTGAACAATGAAAAAGGACATGAAAGAGATCTCCTCTGATCTACCACTAACAGTCCCCCTCCTCTCCTCTAGGTGCCACTCAGCTGCTCCTCCTAGCCCGGCGGACAGACCTGCGACGTATTTCCCTGGACACGCCGGACTTCACCGACATTATCCTGCAGGCGGACGACATCCGCCACGCCATCGCCGTCGACTACGACCCCGTGGACGGGCACATCTATTGGACGGACGACGAGGTCAAGGCCATCCGCCGCTCGTACCTCGACGGCAGCGACGCCGAGTTTGTGGTCACGTCTCAGGTCAACCACCCGGATGGCATCGCGGTGGACTGGATCGCCCGCAACCTGTACTGGACGGATACGGGCACGGACCGCATTGAAGTTACCCGGCTGAACGGCACCATGCGCAAAATCCTCATATCTGAAGACCTGGATGAGCCCAGAGCTATTGTACTGGACCCAGTGGCAGGGTGGGTACACATGTCTGATTTAATGGGATGTCTGGTAAAGTGGAGATTAAACGTTCTTGCTACAGCCTTGATTGTAGGCAACAGTGTCCCGTAATGGCTTGTTGACATGTCTTGTGAGGTCAATAATGTTGGATCAATTTCTTCAGGTAGCACTAAATGTATTGCTACGAGATAATTGTACGGTAACCTTCTCTCAAGTCAAACAGCCTTTTCAGTAAATCATATAGCAGGATCATAAACGGCAAAACCCAAAACAAAACGCATACAAATGCATGGCATGTTCTTCTAACATTTAAGCCTATTTAGTCCTGAAAGGTTTTGTTGCTTTGTTTCTGCCTGAACAGCCCTCAGGCTGTGGGACCTAGTTATACCACAGGAAATATGTGGTCTCTTACCCAATTAGCCCGCTGGGTCTATTGTAGCGGGTGTGCGCGTTGACATCATAGCTGAGCCTAAGCCATTTCTATAATGACTCAGAGAATACAGCCAGTGCATCCTCGAAGGAGTGCTGACCTCATCTTTGTCACACCTGTGGCATTACCCGTGGTGCCTTGGACCAGCCTGATGCTGGACGAGTTCAGACTGACATCTTTTAACAGAGCCTTGTCAACACCCCTCCCCCTCTATTTCCGTTCACCACACGTCACAAGTCATAAGTTTGCATTCCTCTCAATCTCCACCAGTCAGTCAGTCAGTCAGTCAGTCAAAGTGTGTTGGTCGCGTTGGCGATGGTTATCGCCCTTTAGCAATCTCACTTTTGCATTGTTGAAGTGTTTTTGACGAGTGCCTAATACTCCTTGAGTATGATACCTGTAGTCCCAGTGGCATTTTAAAAGATACAAATCTCTCTTTACTCAGACAGGTTGCATGTTGTTAAGCCTGATTTACTGTGCTCTCAAACTGACGGCGGACTCTGTTGCAGGTACATGTACTGGACGGACTGGGGAGAGGTGCCCAAGATTGAGCGAGCTGACCTGGACGGTACCGAGCGTGTGGTTCTGGTCAACACTTCCCTGGGCTGGCCCAATGGGTTGGCACTGGACTACGATGAAAGAAAAATCTACTGGGGAGACGCCAAGACTGATAAAATCGAGGTTGGTTAACTATGCAATATATTACTAACACGACAACGTATGTGTCTGCCCGGCCTGGCTGCTCTGTGGGGTGCGCATGCACACGGTGCTGACCTGAATGTTCACACCGTCAGATAATGGCGTGGGGCGAGCAGTGTGACGTCTGTAACTTAGCTCTTCAAAGGCTGGGGTCCTGCTGAGTTTATGCCTGCCACACACTGGGTCGGCTAAGTGTACAACACGCCCCCCCCACCGCGGAGGTCACTGGGTTAAAGGTCAGGGACGTTTGGGCGCCACGTTCCATTGCTCTTGTCACGGCGCCACGCCACAAGCATAGTTCTGACCGCACCACGGCTGATCTGATGGTGCTAATTGCAGCTGGTTATTGCTGGCTGCAGACGATCCTTTTTCCATCCCGTAGCACACGTCCAACCCTCTGCTGCACTGGCGGTGGGTGGCAGTGGGTTGGGTGCTGGTTGATGGCGGAACGTCAACTGATAATCCTGACTGAGAGTGGCGGCTGGTTCTGCGGGGGGTCTTTTGTGACAGCATTTATCTGGCAGCCTGCAGCAGGCAAGGCCCCCTGCCGAGAGCGCCGCAAAGGGCGGCTTTAGCACCCCTCAGTCGCTACAGTGCACTGACGCCAGGGAGCTGGCAGCATCGCTGAGACCGCCGCCCCACCCCAGCCTGACACGTTTCCCAAACGGCAACGTGCCCAGAATAAGGGTCCCAGATTTATCCGCTGGGAAGGGGAGCAGTGAGCTTTTCAAAATGTTACCTGGCACATATGGACACATTTGAAGGGCACTGGAATCCCTGTTGTTGGTAGACTCATAGGCCATATGACTGTTTGCTACAATTCACAATTGCAGTTCACAATCATGTTATACTTTTATCCTGATTATGCTCTTATGTTTGGATCTGACAAATTTAGGCACCCTTAAAATAAGTTAAAGCATGAAATGCATTTCTGTGAATCCATAAAAACTTAAAGCTCAGGCTCAGGGGGAAAAAAGTGTAATGAAACACAGATGCAACTGCATAGGGGTGAGGTTGCAAAGAATATGGCCCACTTTCAATTTGACACTTTCCAATCAAAACAGTGCTGCAGTTGTATATCCGTAGTGGCCCTGTCAATTGCGACTATTTAATTTCCCCCTTACTTGTAGCCCAGGCTGTGAGACCCACATCAAAGACATGCAATTCTCTGAAACCTGATCGTAACTTTTTAACACTTTAAGGGGTGTTGAGGTTGGTGCCGGCAACGAGATTAGGACCCTGTTGACCGGTTAGGTTAAGTACAGATGTAAAGGCACGGGGGGGGGGGGGGGTTAGACTTGCTTTTTTCTCTTTGACATAGAAACTCACCGTTTCCTTCCACGGGCCCCCAACTTTCGCTCCACTGACATATGGAAATGACTGCTTTCAAAGCAGCCGTTTTGGGAGATTTTTTTTCTCCCCTGTGCATTTTCCAACTGGCGGAAAGGAAACTGCGGTTAGCGTCCTCACGCATATCATCCTGTTGCCATGTTTTTTAAATGTATTTTCACTTTTTTTTTTCTCTCGACAGTTGTGTCCCACCTGCCCCTTTTTTTCGAAAGTATGAGATTAGTTTTGCCCTGGATAGGAGAGAGCCAGCGGGCAGAGTGGCGGTAGGGTGAAGGGGGGTTGGG
>JAPMUY010004992.1:0-62500 GCA_026901105.3 Galaxias olidus | reverse complement strand
ACAAATTTCTACCTTTTTAGCTCAGCCTGTCGGTGGAAATGAACTGCGATTTCTTTTTTTTTAGCAGGCAGTGATGCTCTCTCTGTCATTCTTTTCCCGTTGTGAAATGTGTATTAGTTTTACAACTTGGGATGCATTTTGCAAGTAGTAGATGTTGATTAGACCCCATACAAAATAAATTGGACATGGGGTCTTGTATGCGTAGGTAGTTTGTAATAGTTAGGTAGTCTATAAATAGCAATTTTGTACATGAGGTGCTTACTTTGAAATGCAATATAATAAGCTCATTGTTCTTTGCTCCCTCTTCTTCATTTCCAGACTATCAGTCGGGCCTTTATGAATGGCAGTGCTCTGGAACATGTGGTGGAGTTTGGCCTGGACTACCCAGAGGGCATGGCGGTGGACTGGCTGGGCAAGAATCTGTACTGGGCCGACACCGGAACCAACCGTATCGAGGTGGCCAAGCTAGACGGGCAGCACCGGCAGGTCCTGGTGTGGAAGGATCTGGACAGCCCTCGTGCCCTGGCACTGGACCCAGCTGAGGGGTACGTTTTTAGACTATTGCAGGTCCCTGCCATGCTGAGTATTGTGAATAAAACGTGCACATAATCACGGAATGGTAGCATAAAGCCATAAATCCAACATCACAAAGTGGAAAGCCACAGAATCTTTTAGACAGTCTATGTGATCCTTTAAAAGCATAGGATTGAGATCATAAATACTCCCAACCAAGCAGCCTCACGATCACCATCATTTTATTATCGCCGTCTCTTATTTCTTCCCTTCTCACCCATTTTCTTTCTGGAAATGTTTTTGGAATAGCAGGACTATTGTTTGGTGTATGATTGATTAAGAGTTTACTGAAATGTGTGGTTTATCATCAGCATTTTCTAGCTGAATGTTATTTTCATATATAGTTTTGAAGCAAAAAAAAAGACCTCTCTTTGCACAACTGCAACGCATTAGGCTTTTTGGTCTGCAATCCAGAAGTATGGCTGCAGTTCTTCTATATCAAGTTCTCTTTTTGATTTCATCAGGCTCATTTTTCCAGCGCTCTGCCTCTCTGTCCCCGTTTTGAGGTGTAAGACTTTGTGTAATATATTATGCTGACTGCCAGGGTTTCAAATGTGAATCACATAAAGAGGTATTATGGCAGTTGGATAGAACACTCGTAGGGTTCTGTTTGGGAAAGAGTAAAAAGATAAATAGCAATATCTTCTGTTTGATTCCCATCTTCTGCAGATTCATGTATTGGACGGAGTGGGGAGGAAAGCCAAAAATTGACCGGTCAGCCATGGATGGAACCGGCCGAATCACCCTGGTGCCCAACGTGGGACGAGCAAACGGACTCACCATCGACTATGCAGAGCGGCGTCTCTATTGGACAGACTTAGACACAACACTCATTGAGTCTTCCAATATGCTAGGTGACAATTGCCTTTTTATTTATGTACATATGGCTGCATAATAAATATTGTGCTTCTTGCCATTACTTATCTCTGTAGATATATGCAGAAACCAAATGGGATAATAGTCCAAGGTTACGAGATCCAGATTGATACTACAATAAGATCCAGATTGATAGAACAATAGCATAAGTGTATGCAAAAGTCTTTCTAGTGTGCAGCTTTGAACGTGCAGTTATTGTGCCAAGGGATGACCGAAGGATGAGCATGGTTACTGTCTTCTACAGTAGATTTACTCCCCATGCCCTTTAAATTTGGGTTGCTTCAGCTTGGCTTCAACAGAAAGCAATGGAGCCATGTGGCTGTTTCTCTATTTCTGTCCCCGTGAATAATGTGTGTGTGCATGTGCCTATATGAGCTTTATGTTGATATCGGATGACAAAAGTTGAATATGTTCCCAATTAACTTGTCATGCCTACTCGTGTCTATATTTGGGGGAGGGACGGAGAGTAAAGGGAATCTTCAAAGTGCCTTTACAGGGCCTGTGCTGAAACAAAAGCTGGTTTGCGCTAATTCTCTTGAAGTTTTGTCCTGAGTTGTACTCCCTCGCCAAGGGATGTAAACCAGGCCTGAAAATTCCTCACAGAAAAAATTAAAAAAATTACACTGCTATTAGGCCGTGGCTACGCATACTCTTGTACAGTTCTTGCAAAGTACTAATTTTGTGTGTAGAGAAAATAGCCTCAACGTTGGCACATGATTCTTGGCACAAACACCAAAAACATTGCCATCGCACGGCAGATGTTTGCCATGCAAGGATTTGTCTCTAGCTCGCTGTCAATCCTTTCTTTCTTTTTTTTTGCTCTTGCTCTATTTCAAACTAGCTATCGTCTTGTCCGCTGTGTTTTTCTCAGGGCTCGAGCGGGAGGTCATTGCGGACGACCTGCCCCATCCCTTTGGCTTGACACAGTACCAGGACTACATCTACTGGACCGACTGGAGCCAGCGCAGCATCGAGAGGGCCAACAAGACCAGCGGGCAGAACCGCACCATCATCCAGGGCCACTTGGACTACGTGATGGACATCCTGGTGTTCCACTCGTCGCGGCAGGGTGGCTGGAATGCATGCGCCTCCACCAACGGCCACTGCTCCCACCTCTGTCTGGCTGTGCCCGTCAGCAGCTTCGTCTGCGGCTGCCCTGCACACTTCTCCCTCAACTATGACAACAAGACCTGCAGCGGTGAGGGAGATTAGACTATGAAACAAAACGTTCTTGCTTGTGTGCACACACAAACATATACTTACTGGCAGGAAAAATAGCAAGGATTTAAAATATCTTAAGTATTTTGATGTTTTTATCGGCATGTAGCTAGCTTTAAAACGTTTAGTTTTTTTAAATGCCGTTGCAGCCAGTATCTCGCCATAAGTAGTCTCACATGAGTCGCAGATAAAAGGAGGCAATAGGGCACAACAGGCCAAGCCTATCAGTCAGCCAGCCACCCAAAGCTCCCAGATTGAAAGCAGTTGTTGTGTGAGTATGAGAATGAGCAGCGGGTATTTTCTTTTTAAAGCTCTTGTGGTTCGCTCCTTCGTTGCCAACTTGGCACAGGCCTGGATACTGAAGCCCAGTTTAAGGCCGTCTCCCTCCATCTCAGTTTGACATAGTAAAAACACTTTTTTTATATATATAATGGCCCTGAGGCTCTCTTGAGGGAGCTGGGCTTAACTGTGTATATGGGGTAATAACAGGCCTCGGCCCATTTAGGAGTTTTGGCAGCATATCTGAAAGCTACCTTCCCCTATTGTTTAGCTTAAAAGCTGTAATGGATGCTTGTTTTCTTATGTTAAAAACAAGGTTTATGGAATTGTTTGTTGGTTTGATTAAGGTAGTTGTGGTCTAATTGGAAAATGTGTTTATGGCAAGCAAACATATCCAGCAGTGATTGTTCCTGACTGATAACAGCCAGAGTTGGGAAACTCTTAATAGCCCACTGAGGGTTAGTTATGTGGTTATGGCTGCATGCACAGCTAGTGTGGTCAACCCGTTGTGCTGACCACCCACCCCGTGGTTGAAAGGCTCAATCATTTTGCTTTTTTCCTTTCATTTTCCACTGCTCTCCTTTACTCTCGCTTTCTCGTTTGCAGCTCCTACTTCCTTCTTACTGTTCAGCCAGAAGACGGCCATAAACCGCATGGTGATTGACGAGCAGCAGAGTCCCGACATCATCCTACCCATCCACAGCCTGAGGAACGTGCGGGCCATCGACTACGACCCGCTGGACAAGCAGCTCTACTGGATCGACTCCAAGCAGAACGTCATCCGCCGTGCTCAGGAAGACGGCAACCAGGTAAGCACAACCTGTCTTCTTTCCTGTTTGCCATAGAAGGACAGATAAGCATCGCCAAGGCATTGGTCGGGTTAAAAACAAAAAGTTTGATTTGACATCTGCTCCCTCCTGTCCCCTCAGAGTATGACTGTAGTTTCCAGCTCGGCGGGCGGGCCCAACATTGGCCTGCAGCCCTTTGACCTCAGCATCGACATTTACAGCCGCTTCATCTACTGGACCAGCGAGGTCACCAACGTGATCAACGTGACCCGTACGGACGGCAGCCGCGTAGGAGTGGTGCTGCGAGGGGAGCACGACAAGCCCAGGGCCATTGTTGTCAACCCAGAGAGAGGGTTAGTACATGCCACACACAGCAATTTGATGTGCGCGGAATGTACGCTTTGCGTTTACACTATTGTTTGAGGTAGACATTCTGAGACATCATTTTTCTTGATTAAATGCCAACAGCTAAACGTTGTTAGGGGACAGATTTATTGCTGTGCAGAAAGGTGTGTTTCATTGCCATGTTGTACGTCTTGACAGTTCCTCTTGTTTTGCAAACAAAACATATCTGTCCCTCTACTCACGCAATGTTAAAGAATGTTTTTTCGTGTCCAATTTATCCTTCTTCCACTGCGCACAAGCATTGACAGAGCAATGACAATGTCTGTCTGTAATTACTCTGTAATTGCTCTAATTTGTCCTCCATTCTTTCATTCCTGTTCATGAATCTTCTAAGTCCATCTCTGCTGCCATGGCTGAGAAACTTGTCTTGTCAAGTTTACAACTAAATTGTAAAGAGTCTCAAACAGTAATCCCCAAATCATTGTGGCGTCTCGTGAAACAAATTCTGCAGATATATTGGTGTGATAGGCACCCATGTTAAAGTGACTCAAACCTGTTCATCTGAAAGGCACACATATTAAGATGTTATGTTGTTTTTTCTATTTGTGTTATAGACTACACAGAACTGTCACTGTCAACAAGGAGCTGTATAGTAGCCAATTGATTGAATGATGATTTCATGCCATGATAGTAAAATCCTTTGTTTGATCTCTTTCTGTGTGTCCTCATCCAGGTACATGTACTTCACTAACCTAATAGAGCGTTCTCCTAAGATTGAGCGGGCAGCTCTGGATGGCACAGAGCGCGAGGTGCTGTTCCTCAGTGGCCTCGGGAAACCTGTCGCTCTGGCAATTGACAACGAGATGGGAAAGCTCTTCTGGGTGGACTCAGACTTACGGCGCATCGAGAGCAGTGACCTTTCTGGTGAGTCTACGTACCGTTGAAAACACTGAGTTGTTTGACTTTTCGACACATTATATAGCCCCTCCAAAACATTATGATATACTGTAAAATGAAAACCGTTGATTTCCTTTGCTGTAGACATTTTTTTTATAATATATTCACTGTGACTTTTCGTGGTTTATAATGCAACCAAACGGATATTTATGGGTTGAGTCAAGTTTTGCTGTTTGGCCACATATGTTATGAGAATAACACAGAGTAAAAGTCAGTGTTTGCTTAAGCTTTTTTTTAGGACGTCACCTCAATGGCTCCTTTGTGCTCCGTTCTTGTGGTCCGGGGGAAATGTCTGCTATAGCCGACATAAATCTACGTAGGGGGTTTGACACCGTAAAGCGGGGAGGGGGGGCGAGGAGCAAATGTGCGAACCACGGCAGAGGAAGGCCACGTCTTTGAGGAAACGGGGGAGCATTGTGCCTAGCGAGGAAAACTTGGCCCAGAGCCCTGTGCTCAGCACATTCCGACAATTCTCTGGTGCCCCACGCAGGCCGAAAGGAATGCAAACCAACTGTACAAGCCTTGGGAAAGGGGAAGGCAAAAGGAGCTAGAGTGTAGGGGCTGAAACGCAAACACCGACTGCTGCACCGTCCCGACAGGAGGATTCCTCATCAGATCATTGGTGGTTTTAGTTGCCGTTTCAAAACTCTTCTGCATTTCTTTTAACGTTTTACCTCCTCTCAGGTGCAATTACGATGTTGTGCGAGTGAATCCCGTTGACAAACTATTCAGTTGTTCACATCAGTTTTCTCGTTCTCTGTTTATCTGGCATTTTATGTGTGCGCTCTGCATTTAACGTTGTCTGTGCGCCGGTTTCCTTGGACCACCACCTCCCTACCACTTCTCCCACCTCACTCCTCAGTTCACTGCCCGTTTTGTTCCCTCAGTTCCTGACCCCTTGGCCCTATGACCGTTTTTCTCCCTGACCCTCTTTTCAGGAGCCAATCGGATCGTGATCGAGGACTCCAACATTCTGCAGCCAGTGGGGCTGACCGTCTTTGGGAACCACCTGTACTGGATCGACCGGCAGCAGCAGATGATCGAGCGCATCGACAAGACCACGCGGAAGGGACGCACCAAGATCCAGGCCCGCATCGCCTCTCTCAGCGACATCCACGCGGTGCACGAACTGGACATGATAGAATACAGTGAGTGTCTCGTCTCCAGTGTACTGTTCTAGCCGTTTGCCTGTCCTGTTTCAGAGGCTGACCTCTGTCACTGTGTCTCTCAATGTCTCCAGGTAAACACCCATGCACTTGGGACAACGGCGGCTGTTCACACATCTGCATCGTAAAGGAGGACGGCACCACGCGCTGTTCCTGCCCCGTCCACCTGGTGCTGCTCAAGGACGAGCTGTCCTGTGGAGGTAGGCCCCGTCCACCACACGCCGCGTTTCCCCAACCATCATTTCTGTCAGCCAGCTTATTGACCCCCCTCTTCCATGCTATCAATTCATCATATGATTATCTCCTATTTATCCTGCCACCTTCCTGTCTTGTCTTTTAGAGCCGCCGACCTGCTCCCCGGATAAGTTCTCCTGTGCCACCGGTGAGACGGTGTGCATCCCGCAGGCGTGGCGCTGCGACGGCTTTCCCGAGTGCGACGACAGCAGTGACGAGGAGAACTGTCCTGTGTGCTCGGACACAGAGTTCCAGTGCGACAGCCGGCAGTGTGTGGACCTGAGTCTGCGCTGCGACGGGGAGTTCAACTGTCAGGACCACTCTGACGAGAACAAGTGTGGCGACGCGAGGAGAGGTAAACGGAGACCACTGACTTATGCTTTATTCAAACAGTTTAATTGTATTTTCAAACGTATTTCCAATCATGTGCTTTGGATCAACAAATTCTATAAATGCTTATGATCGTATAATAGTTTGAATATTGGCCACATTTTTTTGCTGAGTAATTGGCCAGAGCCACACATGTAACAACCAACACAATTATTTAAAAGTTAGAATCTGCTCTGACACGGCTCCAAGCAGCTGTCGATGTTTTCCAAAATATGTTTTATTTTACAATACTTGGGTCTATGTGAACTCACCCTTTTACGCCTCATAAAGAAATCCTCTGCCATTTTCACAAGCTTGAAACTAACCTCACTGACCTTTTAAAAGCCTTTGCAAGCATTATGAAACTAACACAGCGAGTCACTGTTTGTGTTCAGCTCGCTGCCCTCCAGACCAGTTCAGCTGCTCCAACGGCCTGTGCATCGGAAAGCACAAGAAGTGTGACCACAACATGGACTGCACTGACAACTCTGACGAGATTGGCTGTTGTAAGTAAACGCTCTCGTGTGTCTTATTAGACCTTCCCATTTCTGTAAGCTAAAAGAAAAAGCCAATACCTTGTGAATTCCCCACTCTGTCTCAGACTCCACCGAGGAACCGTCAGCCCAACCCTCTAACACTATCGGCTCCATCGTTGGTGTGGTCATGGCCCTGTTTGTCGTGGGGGCGGTGTACTTCGTGTGCCAGCGCGTGCTCTGCCCCCAGATGAAAGACGACGAGGAGACGGTCACCAATGACTTTGTGGTGCACGGGCCTGCCTCTGTACCACTGGGATACGTTTCTCACCCCAGCTCCCTCTCTGGGTCACTTCCAGGTAATGGAGCCTTTGCAGGGTCTCAAAACAATGAGATACAATGAGAGATATAGCAATAAGATCAATGTTGTACATCAGCTTCGACCTCATTACATATTCCCCACATCTCATCAACAGGCATGTCACGAGGGAAGTCTGTGATTGGCTCTCTCAGCATCATGGGCGGGAGTAGCGGCCCTCCTTATGACCGTGCCCACGTCACAGGAGCCTCCTCCAGCAGCTCATCCAGCACTAAGGGCACATATTTCCCTCCGGTAAGAGACACGCACACACACACACACACACACACACACACACACACACACACACACACACACACACCACAGCGGCATTCATTATCTAACTCAACATCACATAGACTACTCACTTTCTATCAGCACAGCGGTATTACTTAGAACTGACATACTATAATTTGAAACCTTCTGTCATCAAATGGTGGCATGCATGAAAAATGTGTCCAGCATATGATTCTTTCCCACCAATACTAACTTCTAAAACTGAACGGCCATTTTCAAAAGGACCATTTTTTATATGCTCCTCTAATTATTTTCTAAAATGGACCCATTGTACCAATTGTGAGCTAGCATCATTAGGTCATAACTTTACTACAGAGACTGTTTCAAAGAAAGCTCAGGCTTTCCTGGGAAATTAAGTAAATGGCCGTGTAAAACTGTAACATGCGAGGGTAAATTAATTGCCCTGATTTCAATTATATTGTTCAGGAAAATATTTTGAACGTTTCTTTCCATTAAATTATTTGAAATGGTGGGTTGTGTGAATTTTATTTGTTCTTGTTTCAATCCATCACTCTAGATCCTGAATCCACCCCCATCTCCTGCCACAGTTCGCTCCCAGTACACCATGGAGTTCGGATACTCCTCCAACAGTCCCTCCACACATCGCTCTTACAGGTAAGGTACACATGTCAGTAGAGACCAGCTACCAGCCAAGGGTGCTACTTTAGCCCTAAGAAACGACTTAGAATAGCTTCTTCATAGGAACAGTTGCAATCAGATTGTTAGAAAATATACATGACCGTAACCGTACTCATTTTAAGATGTGACGTGCTATATTTTCAGTTGCTTCTCAGTGACACGTGTAACCAGTAAGGTAACATCAGTGTGCCATGTATATTTAAGAAACTTCCAGAAGAATTTTGCTGCTTTGGAAATAGTGTAAAAATAATCAAACTTTGTGATTGCTGGCTGTTGAGCACATTGGCAACGTAATGCAAGCACATGGTAACACTTAACAATCCCCTTCTGTAGACGGGCCCACATTGAAAAAGTACTTGGTTTCTTTTGTTTACCGCTGTTGGAAAAGGCACAGCCTTCTTTGATTTGAATGTTCGTAAATTTGTCCGGGGTTCATAGCAGAGTTTCTTTTAGAATTTTTTTTTTTTTACTGATTTGATCAACTGTTTATTTACATAGAAGACCTATTCTTTCAAAGATGGGTAACATGGAAAACAACAGTTACTGCTTCCCATTACCTTTTGGGATCAGCAAGTAATGCCAGTCAAGACGCATATTTGATCTTGTTTTTTGTCTCTCTTTTCAGTTACAGGCCCTACACCTACCGCCACTTTGCCCCCCCTACCACTCCATGCAGCACAGATGTTTGTGATAGCGACTACACGCCAGGACGCCGTGTCCCACCCAAATCTAGCGCTGCTGCCGTCGCCAAGGGCTACACTAGCGACCTCAACTATGACTCCGAGCCATTCCCCCCACCCCCAACACCCCGTAGCCAGTACCTCTCAGCCGAGGAGAACTGTGAGAGCTGCCCCCCATCTCCGTACACCGAGCGCAGCTACTCCCACCATCTCTATCCCCCACCACCCTCGCCCTGCACGGACTCCTCCTGAGCCTAGCCCCAAAGCCACAGACCCACTCTCTCTCACAATGGCTCTGCCCCGTCACTGTAAATACCAATTGTGCATATTATGAGTCTAAGAATGGGAAAGACAGACTGGAGAGGTGGACGTTGAAGGGGCTGGGCACTTGTACAGTACAAAAAAATATGGAGGAAAAAAAGAGAAAATGGGAGCTTGGTATAAAGCCGCAGAACATTTGTACATTGAAAAGAAAAAGCATATTTATATATTTTCTATACAGCGTTTACTGGTAATGCCATAGAGGTTTGTATTAAGAAATTTGTAAATTTTTTAAGATAAAGTTTTATTAAAATCATCGCAAATATTACAAGTTGCCTTAATCCAGGAGATGAAAAACAAACGTATTTACATGGCTGAAGGACACTAAAGCACATGGGAGTGGATAGTGAGAAGATAACAATCTGATGCCAAATATGAAAAACACTCATTTGCTCAACAACACTAGTAAGGGAGAGGATGGATTGGGGAAAGAGAAAGGGCGCCCCCTGGATTATACTTACAGGTGCTGCATCATGCAGCTTTGTAGCTTGGGCAGCCATTTTGTCAGTACTGGAACATTGATTCCTATGGTTACCCCATAAACTGGGTTAGTAGTGGCTGGAAACCCCTTTTGAGTTGCAAAGTGGTACTGCATCATTTTACCTCTTTCATTTAAAGTGACTATTGTTGGACCTTGGCTGTATTTCTTTATACCAGGATGTTGTAAATGTGAGCCTTTTGCTGGACTGCAGATTCAAACTTTTAGCATAGAAGTCTCATGTAAAGTAATAACACTTAGGCACATATGATACTTGTTTCTTTTTTTGCCACCAATGATAACGCTCTGTTGTCCTAATGGATCAGAACTCCTACGTCTTGGCTAAGTATTGTAAAAGCCGGTAGTTGTGGGTGGTAAAAATAAGAGCACAAAGAAAACATGAGGTTGCAGATCAAACCCCGGCAGGGCTCACATTTACAATTCTCAAATGTCATACGGGCAAGATCGCCAAACAAACTGTTATATGCTATTTTATTTGTTTCTGTTTTTTTATTATTTTATTGTTTTTACATTACAATGCCTGACTGCAACTGTTGAGTACTCTGTCTGGGTCATTAACAGGGGTGTGTTCATCTCTTTCAACAATCTTCTTAAGCTTCTCTTTAGCTCTTTACGTGAGCTGGCGGGATTTAATGACTTCCCATCAAGGATAAATTATTGTGCCTGAACAGACTGACTGACCAGACCAACAGATCATTGCATTAATTCTTTATTTTAATTTTTTTTTTTTTTTTTTTTTGAAAACAAAAAACCAAGTAAATTCAGTGCCCGCAAAATGCTATAGTATTTTTGTACCACATATTATGTAGATACCGTATTTATAAGCTATTAAGAAATCCTTGTAAATCTATCCATTGAATTATTGCAGTACTTTCTTTCATTCCGACCTTTTTGTATATGCCTCATTATATTTTTCTACAAGGTGTCACTCCAAAAGTATGTCGACAATCTTAGACAGATCAGTCAAAACGAAGAACATATCCAGGTATTCCTGTACTTGTATTGAGAATTATCTGTTCACTTCATATTTCAATCAAAACCTGAAGGACTATTTGCCAAATCAGAATGCTTACAATCTGAGGCAGATTACCCATTGCCTTCTCATAGAGTTCTTATGTGAACTAGAAACATTTGCTTTGGGAATGCAGACAGGAGGAGAAAATCATGACTAGTTCAGTAGGTCTCCATGAGGTGGCACCTATTGTATTGCCTTTATGCTTGTATCAACAATCTTTTTGTAAAACTGTTCTGTCTTTGTTTTGTCTTGTGATGTCTGGAAATATATTTCTCAAGGTAATATTTGTGTCTTAGCAGTGTGTCAGATGAGAGGGACTGAATTTGGAGCTGATTTGATATTTGCTTTCATTTAAAATTATGGCTTGGTAGTTTGTCAATGTAATATGTTTTTAAATGATTTTACAGTAAGAACAGAAAGGAAGATCACAACTTTATTATTTCATTTTAAAGTAAGTCACACAATTAACAAGAGGTCATGCTTCACATTTTTCTTAAACTTTAGCAAAAAGCACCAGCATGAATTTAATGACAATCTTGTATTGCCTTAGATCAGTCTAGATGTCCAAATTTCTCTTATGGTATTCAAAGGGGAAGATTCATTGTATGGAATTGCATGCTGAGATGGAATGTTCTATCCTTCATTCAATCAACAACAATTATTTTAATGGTATCCCTGTAGCAAGCATCCGATTGTTCCTGCATTTTAGTGGCACATATGGGCTGTCTTTCTTGTGGAGTCAAATATCTGCTGATGTTGATAGAAATATAGAATCCAAATCTGAACAAATTAACATATCTTAGAACTTTGGACATGTCTGATGTTTACAAACCTATACAACTATCTTTCTGGCAAACTTTTGTCAAATCACAACTTTTAAGAACTGCCTATGGTACAATGACAATAAGGATTTTTCAGCCTCGTCTGGGATTTTCTTTCCCTGTACCCTCGCTCCCCAAATGGGTTTGGTATGTTTTCAATCTCTTAACTGCACTTTAAAGTATATTTGTTTGTTACAGATACAAAACCAATGCAGCAACAGCTGAATTGATAAAGGTCATATAAGGATGATAATTTTCTAGGTGCACATGTTCGTATAAAAGAATGAGTTTGATATTGTGTGGTAAAGGGAATAGTACAGTTCATGCATCAGAATATCATGTAGAAATCTAAAGGAATGTAATGACAGAAAAAAAAGCTCCAGTTGTTTTATAAGTTACTTGTCTTGGACAATGACTTAAATCTGTGTCATCCTTTTCGTATAGACTTCTTTAAAATGTTCTGGTCGTGTTAAATGTTGTTAGCAGTCTTGGTATATAAAATGATGTGTCACAGAAGGTTAAAGAAAGTTGCTGTGCCGTTTTTGAAGATGTGCTTTTCAGGATGGTATTGCTGAGGGTAAATCACAAAGAGCACTTTTGTCTCCATGTTTTCGGAGGTCTGAGGTGGGGAATACAGAACATTTTGTTTTTTAAATGTGTCATTCATTCATTTTGATACCATGGTGCTTTGCAACAGTGCATTCAAGGTGACCAACATTTGGTTAGTCATATTCATTTAATTTCCTCTAACTAATTTGTACATTGAATGCTTTACATGTAAAACAGTGTATAAGATGGACCTGTACAGCCTATTCAATACTACTAGAAGCTGTTGTAACAAATGATATGTTGATTTTTTTAATAAAAGTGACTGAACTTTTATTTTCAATTGTGTACGTCTTTGCCTTAATACCACAGTAGCTGTTAAATTAAACTAAATATATTTTTCTTTTACTGCCGATATTGTTTATTACAAATTTTCACCGTGGAGGCAAAATAGGCCTAGGTGTTTCCGTAGGTTTCTGTTTCTGAGCAACAAATTATGCCATGGGCTGAAAGTACAATCATTGATAAGACAACTGCAGCCTTCGATCCTCCTGTTCCTTTCCGTGAGTCATGTACCTTTTGTAAGGTCGGAAGAGAATTCAGAAATGAAAGAACGAAAGCTTACGAAGACGCATACCTCCTAGTGAAAACGTTCTCGCTCTGACAGTATAACAATTTACCACAATATTAGCCACCCCCCTTTTGTTATTCACTCCTGATTGAGGCGTTCTAACCACGTGACCAACAGTGTTGCGGAAAAGGATTTGACACACTGGGGTAAGGAAATAAACAAAATGTTATGGTTCATTATATTTGATACAATTCTTACTTGTCTTATTACCATTGCTAACGAAAACACAACACCCGTCCTTGAGGCAATGGTGATGTCACAAGCCAGAATAAATTACAATGCGTTTTTACTTGTAATGGCATAACGCTAACGTTAGCTCTACCTAGCAATATGTATTTTTGCAGCCATGTCGATTGGCAGTCGAGTCAAGATGACAAAATGAAAGTGAATGTATAGATTTTTGAGCTGGCACAAGAATAACGTGTTGATACAGTATACCTATAAATGTATATAGCTATAGCTTTAATGTTTAATTGGCTAGCTAGTTGGCTTTGCATCGGTGGGGAAATTCCGACTTTGTGCCTCCGTCGTGACGTCATTCTCAAACATACCAGACGCGGTACATACCAAGTACTACTTCTAATAATTGAATGTTCTCATTGCTGCTGCAAGGTGACCATTAACGTAACTATCAACGTGTTTTAAAGGGTCAGTCTTTTTTTCACTCGAGCTTCAGAGATTGTCTGTGTTCTAATCAGTTCATAATCGTTACTACTTCATATTGGATGGGACCAACCCATCGTACTTTCTTGGTGCCCGTTGGACTCTGAACAATGTTAAATAGGCCAACAAACTTAACTAATCAATTCCAACATTATTCTATCAACTGGCCATATTGCATTGAGTGTAATGGACAAATGTGAATGAATAAATCAAGTGTATATACATTACATTTTTAAATGTACTTGATCTTGTACAGGATCAACTAAAGAGCTAAAAATGCAGAGCACAGCCAACTACCTGTGGCTCATATCAGACCTTTTGGGCCAGGGGGCCACTGCAAATGTGTACCGGGGAAGACACAAGGTAAGTGTTATTTTGGAATACAGAATGAAACTCACTCATTATACATAGCAATAGTCATTATGTTTAAAAGCAGGTTTTTCAAGCTCAGTGAACTCCTTGGTAGGCAATCTCCTTGGCTGAGTGAGAAGTTGGCAGGTTGAGTTTTCATCTTACCTGTTGATATATAAGACTGATTGTTTACCGCTGATAAACCAGTTGTCCCACTGACCATTGCGAGATTGACACCATATGACTTGTTTATCTAGCTATCAAGTGTGTCAGACTGTTGATTGGGCTACTGAATTTGAATGTTATCAACTTGAGAGAAACAACATTCATTTTAACTTCCCAAAAGTGTGCTGTTAAATGCATTGCATTTTTAGATTAACTTCTGGAGAGTATATTGGGACATTTGGATTTTTCTCATCCTGATCTCAGTAAAATTATTAACAAGAAACTGGTCGATGTGTTAGAAATGCTGTTATAATTTGCATAATTTCATCTGCCACTGAATTTACATTTCCATAGATAATAAAAGCTTTCAGCTAGTGTAGACCTAATGATAAACCATTTGAAGTCATCTTCCAAGTCTTCTTCCCCTCTAGACACGTAAAATTGCCTGCCCTTAGCAAGGGGTACAACTCTCCAGGTTAAAATATAAATAGGGTATGATTTATAGCTACCTGTTACCTACTCTTTTTTTTAAGGGCAGAGGATCAACAGAGACACACTTATCAGCTCAAATGAGTAATCCCACAATATCCTTGGGAAGATTTGCTTGTGTGATGGAAACATCAAGCCTTTGCTTTAGGATCTGGCAATGTCTAGTTATTTATTCTGCTACAAAGTGTCCACTGAACCATTCTTGATTGTGAAATAGTGAATTTTACCATTGTTACCATCTATGCACTTATTTATGATAAAGTTATAATTTGTTACTTTGAAATGTCCCCTTTTAAACTGACTAGTTGGCAACTGCTCTGCTCAGTTCAAGAAGGCTTATCTTTTTTTACTGTAATTCTCAGGCAACAACAACTTTCAAAGCTAGTGCCTGTCATGCCATTTGGCTGTACCCACCTCCCAAGGGAATTTCCCACAACTCTAGACTAGGATCTATCCTATCTTTGAGGATAAGTCTCAACTTGAGTTTATGTTTGAAGAGTTTCATTCCAAACCTTTTGGGGGACAAAACATTTGTCTGAAACTTGCCACCCAATCCCTTTGAAAATGATTTGGTTACCAAAGGTTTTATGGTATATGATGATAGTTACGTATTTAATTTTTGAACCTTAAGTACATTTTGGAGTCCAGGTTAAGTTTTATCCTAAATCTCTCACCAAACTCTTTGTATGTATTGTTTTGAAATCCAGATTTATTGGCCAATTATAGGCCTGTTCATTTTCAACACTTATTTTTCTGGCTCATTAAGTCTACATTTATGAGATGTTTTTAGTGTAAACTGGGATAGTTCAACATTTTGGGAAATAAGATATGTTCATACTCACCCTGGTCAGACGAGATCATCGATACCAATGTTTTGGTTGTACGTCCAATAATGAGTTGTGTAGGTAAGTAATGAAGCCTAGCTCAGCACAATGAATGTAAACCCATAGTTCTGGCTAGCATGGCTTTGTCAAATAGGAACCGTAACACTGTCGGACCTTTTGTTGCGAGGCTGCCTACCCGACACAAGATAAACTTTGTGCTAAGCTAGGCTACATTTACCTACCTACTTACCTAATTAACTAATTCTTGGTTACACAATCATAACATTGATTTTGATCATCTTGTCTGACTAGGGGTAAGTAGGAACATATCCTATGTCCCAAAAAGTTGAACTATCCCTTTAATAAATTACCATTTAATTTTTTATTTCAGAAAACGGGAGACCTTTATGCTGTCAAAGTGTTTAACAACTTGAGCTTCCTTAGACCATTGGATGTTCAAATGAGAGAGTTTGAGGTACTCAAGAAGCTCAATCACAAGAACATTGTGAAGCTCTTTGCTGTAGAAGAAGAGGTCAGTATTCAATATTGGCCTTCCGTGAATGGAAGTCTCTTGATAAATTGTATTTCATGATCAATTTACAAATTATTTATTACACTTTTGTGAGTCGATATATGTATGCAATTGTGGGGGAGCTGCTTGTTGTGAGAATTTCTATTGCAAAGATGTTGTCCGTATTAAAAAGCAGAACTGCTGTATTTCCCTGCTGTAAAAAGTACACTACTTGCATATTTTCCCATCTTGCTTATCATGTTTAGTGTTCCATGTGTTGTAATACTCTGCCTCCCCAGTCCAACACGCGTCACAAGGTACTGGTGATGGAGTATTGTCCCTGTGGGAGCCTCTACACAGTGCTGGAGGAGTCCTCCAATGCCTACGGTCTACCAGAGGATGAGTTCCTCATTGTTCTGCAGGACGTAGGTGAGGGAATGTTCTCGCACCCCGACAGTTTTTCTCAGCAACATATTGCCTCTCTGTCTTTACTGTGAGGCTAAGCAATGTGCCTCAGTTAAGTGAAAATTATGGGTTCAACCTCTTTATTTTCTGTTTGTAACAAAGCTTCACCATGAATGTCTTCATAGCATTACTTTTTCATGTAGTATTATTTGCAGATTATTGTCACATAACATAAAAATTAACACAACAATTACTCCATTACCACATACAGCACATGTTATGTACCCCTGCAAAAGTTGGCACAAATATGATTTAAAAGTTAATGGCAAGCTCTATTAACCGTAGCAAGACAAAAGCCCCAAACGTTTTTTTGCTAGGGTTTCCGCAACACTGCTGTGTGATTTTTCAGTGGCAGGGATGAAACACCTGAGAGAGTACGAGATTGTTCATCGGGACATAAAGCCAGGAAACATCATGCGTGTCATTGGCGACGATGGCCGGTCTGTCTACAAGCTGACAGACTTTGGTGCTGCCAGGGAGCTAGAGGACGATGAGCAGTTTGTCTCTCTCTACGGCACTGAGGAATATTTGGTAAGATATCCTTAACCCTAACTGTAGCCCTATTCCTTGCAATGCCATTCCTACTGAGTCGCCCGTCAATTTCTGATACAAGAACCTGAACAAGCCTGTGTGTGTGTTTGCGTGTGTGTGTGTGTGTGCGTGTGTGTGTGTGTCTGTCTCTTTAGCACCCTGACATGTATGAGCGAGCGGTTCTCAGGAAGGACCACCAGAAGAAGTACGGGGCCACTGTGGACCTGTGGAGCATCGGTGTGACCTTCTTCCACGCCGCCACAGGCAGCCTCCCCTTCAGACCCTTCGAAGGGCCACGCAGGAACAAGGAAGTCATGTAAGATCATGTTTTCGTGACGTGAAAAAGACGATCAAAATGCTCCAAGGTTTTTGTGGGCGGTTACGATGGTGTAGGTGGAATGAAATAAAAAAAATGTGTGTGTATGTTTGAAACATGGTTTCTTGCTTCTTGCGCAGGTATAAGATCATCACAGAGAAGCCATCGGGAACCATCTCTGGGCAGCAAAAGTTTGAGAACGGCAAGATTGAGTGGAGCACAGAAATGCCAGTGTCTTGCAGCCTCTCCAAGTAGGTGCCCTATGTTTAAAGATGTATTCATTCTTTATATTGTACTTATTATCTAATGTCAGGCCTAACTCCTACGTGGAAACATGTGAAGCACAAATATATAAAGTTCTGATCTTCTCCTAGTCAGCTAACCGTACAGAATATTTACTTTTATTCAGCACAATAATCAATGATCACTCTGAATTAAAAAAAATGAAGAAGAGAAAAGTAAATTGGAATGCTGAACCTTAACATTTAGCCTGCTGTCTTACTTCCAGGGGCCTGCAGAGCCTACTGACCCCAGTGCTGGCTAACATTCTGGAGGCCGACCAGGAGAAGTGCTGGGGCTTTGACCAGTTCTTTGCTGAAACCAGCGACATCCTGCATCGCCAAGTAATCTTTGTCTTCAGTCTTCAGCAGGCCACGCTCCACCATGTTTACATCCACGAGTACAACACGTGAGTTTGGGGGATACATTCTGTAACAACATTACTCAAGAAGCTCGCTCTGTAAAAGCATGCATGCATAAGAACTAAAACAAGCAATCTGTAGAATGTATACTAATGGCAATGGAACTAATATATTTCTGCATCTAATGTAGTCAGAGCGCTGTCTCAGGTCTTCCGTTTTTAAGATGCAGTTCCTTCTCTGACCACAGGGTGACACTGTTCCAGGAGCTGATGTCTCGTAGGACCAGCATACCCCCTCACAACCAGGAGTTGCTGTATGAGGGCCGTCGCTTGGTGTTAGACCCCAACCGTCAGGCCAAGACCTTTCCTCGGACCACCAGGGACAACCCCATCATGCTGGTCAGTCGAGAGGCTGTAGCTACAGTAGGACTCATCTTTGAAGACCGTGAGTCCCAATGCACTTGTGTTTTCTTGTTGTTTTTCTTTCCCCATGATCATTCTCTCAGTGCCTTTGTCTTTTAAGAATTAAGAAGAAAAGCTAAGGCAAAAACATTTTCTTAGTGGAGGGTATCGATAATTATGGTGAAAGCGACTCTGGACTAATTCATGTTTTTACCCTCTCGCTTCCCCTTTTACCTCCACAGCAAGCCCCCCTAAAGTACAACCCCGTTATGACCTTGATCTTGATGCCAGCTATGCTAAGGTATGTAGCACTGTCAAAGATCTAAGGTGTTTGAAATGTCTCTTATGTCTCAATCTTAAAACATCTAGTATAAAAGGAATAGATAAATAAATTATTTTTTTGATAACCATTAAAAAAGATTGACGTGCCTTCAGCGCTAGATATAGATTACTATTGGAAAATGCTGCCAATCTCTTTCTCAACTATCAAGTTGTTTTAAATATGAATGGAGACCTAGATCCTCATTGAGCAAAATAATATTTATGGATGACGATGGCCCTAGAAATGATGAAAGCTTTGCTTCCCCCTCCTACTTGGCCATTGTTATTCTATGGCTGCTGCCAAGTGGCTCATTTCAGTCAAAGGAATGATTATCTTTCCAGCTGTGAGTGTGTGTGCGTGTGTGTCTTTGTGAGCTTGTGAGCTTGTGTGGGTTGGTCTATGATCTTTGCGAGATTGAAGATGGTTGCATATAACGCTTTGTTAGTAAAGTTACTATGATAGTAAGACATGTGCTTTAGTTATGCCTTTCATAAATAGAAAATGGCTTTCTCCTATTAGTTAATGAACAAGCTGGTGCTTTGGCAATTATCTCTATTAGCATAGTCGTAGCTTGGAGGTTGAAAATAATTGGTCAACTGCGGAGTTTTCAATAATTTTCCCGTCTTTGCATATCAGCTATGAACGTGAAGCATACTCAACATCTGTTGATGTGTAGGTGTGTTGTATGAGGCTGTTGATGATGACTTGGGTTCACATACGGGGAGTGACAAACATTCACGTTCTTTCATAGACCTTTGCGGGTGACGTTGGACACCTGTGGAAGACTGCAGAGTCCCTGCTGGTCTATCAGGAGCTGGTGCGCAAAGGAGTCCGAGGTTTAATGTAAGTTCGGGTGAAAAACATGCTATGAATCTGTCTAAAGCGCATAGGTTTGTGTTGCGATCTATTTCATTTGTTAATTAAGAACTCGTCTTTAATTTGCCAAACCAATTCCTATCTTTCTTTCCCCAATTAAAATCTCCTTTATCTAACTCTATCAGTGAGCTGATGAAGGAGGACTACAGTGAGATTGTGCACAAGAAGTCTGAAGTCATTCACCTTTGTAACTACTGTACCCAGATCCTTGAGAGGACGGAACCACTGTAAGGGTTTGGAAATGTACTCAAATACACACGTGCACACCTTTTGCACACAAAAAACCTACTGGTGAAACTCAAAGTTGAAATTCGTATTGTTGTATAGTATAGCTGTATTACTTTTAATTACGGAAACTAGTTTGACATTATAAGATCAGAGAAGAAGCTGGGAAATGAAAGTGATTGATCTTCTCCCCTTTCTCCCTCCTTAGGTTTGAGGTCCTGATGCAGGCCAATATGCTGTCGTCAGAATATGACGAGATCTCTGATATGCGCAAAAAGATCAATAGAGTAAGTGTCTCTTCTCTGGGCTGTCGTTCACACTTCCTGCCCGCTGTTATTGTCTTTGACAGTGTGTGAGGTCTTGTGACAAGCGGAAACTGACGTGTTTAAATTCTGTAAATGTGTGTTTGATCTCGTTTGTCACATGCTGCTGTGTGTGTGTGTGCACGTGTGCCCCCTGCAGATCTCCAGCTCTTTAGATCCCATAGAACGGACAACACAGGAGATCAAGAGCAAGTTCCTACCAGGGGGTATGCTGACCGACACATGGACACAGCAAGTGGGCACCCACCCCGAGGATAGAAAGTGAGTGAGTGAGTGAGTGAGTGAGTGAGTGAGTGAGTGAGTGAGTGAGTGAGTGAGTGAGTGAGTGAGTGAGTGAGTGAGTGAGTGAGCGAGTGAGCGAGTGAGCGTGTGTGTCAGTGTCAGTCAGTAAATTCGGATCTGTCTTTCTAAATGCAAAGTCAGTGTTGAACAATGATAATGTTGTTAAGTCACAAGTACGCCCTGCATGTTTTTCTTTAGTGTGGAGAGAATCAAAGTGCTCTTGGATGCCATAACTGCCATCTACCATCAGTTCAAGAAAGACAAAGCTGAGCGACGTGAGTTTCATAGGGCTAAAATAAAAAAGTATCGTATTGTCACAGAGGTGCATAAAGGAATGCACTGGGTGCTGGACAAAACAGAACAACTCAGTTTTCAGTCCTCTCTATTTTCTTCCCAGGTCTCCCATACAATGAGGAACAGATTCATAAATTTGACAAGTAATCACCTGGTTTCTTTCATTTTAAGCATTTTAACTAAGCACACCATATGACTTGTCGACCTTGAAATTTCCAGTGGTCTTAAACTATGTGTCTCTGGGGATTGTTTCCTCAGACAAAAGCTTGTGCTCCATGCCACCAAGGCCCGCACATTATTTACAGAAGAGTGTGCTATGAAATACCGGGTTTTCATCTCCAAGAGTGAAGAGTTAATGAGGTAACTGGATAACCTATGTATGATGGGAAGAGCTAGTGAAATATATGTTGCTGCCTTACAATTGTGTATATTATAATATTATATTATATTATATTATATATATTTTTTATTATAATGATCTATTTATTGGCATGATTTTCTCACTCCAAATTGATAGAAGGGTTAGCTGATTTGAAACATTTCCGTTTCTCTTGAGTTGTTTAGAGCCTTTTATGTGGCTTATTGACAGTAACCAGCCACATAGATAGAACTGTTCAATCTGTATGGTTGTGACACTTGTCTCCATGGTTACAAAAGCTCAGATATGGCCTGTTGCCATGATGTACACACACAGATATTCAGTTCATTCACATGCTGCTAATTAGTGTGTCTTTGTCTGCGAGCGCGACCTACAGTTTTTCAATTCATGGATGACTGGCATGGGGGAGGATATGTGCCTGGGTTACGACGATAGCACCCAGCCCAGTGCTAAGCAACCCAAGTGCTTGGTGTATGTCAGGTGTGATTTTATTGTGTGTTTACAGGAAGGTACATCTTGTGAGGAAGCAGCTGCTGAGTCTGTCCAGCCAGCTAGTGGGCATTGAGAAGGAAGTGGCCATGCTCATGGAGAGAGTCATTAAGGTGAGGCGAGCAAGTAGGGTGTTTATTTCGCATGGCCTAACGCTGCAGGGTGGCACTTTTGTATTCCAAAACAAAGCTGTTGTCTCAAAACAAGAATATTCCTTCCCTCTCATTTTTTAAAGTGGTGTTTGAGGTCTGATTTATGAAAATGTGTCAAATCTGTCAAATAAGGCTATTCAGGCACACACACAACATAGCTACCATAATAACATTATTGTTTTTGGCCGACAGATTTTTTTATTGGGAATTAAGGCAACACCTCTATGACTCAAGTATTGTTAGGCTGAATATGGCTTTGAGTCGCACTCCAGACGTTGCATTTTCCTTTATACAGGATTTACAGAGATGGTAGTTGGCCCGAGGGCATATTAATCCCTAGGCACTTGTTACTTATACTTACTGATTTATGCATATCATTAAGATATATTAATACTCAAAAAGGTTACATGATGCAGATTTAACTGAATGTTTTAAGAATAATATAAAGCAATTTCCTTTACCGATTTATGATTCCTGATTTTAATCAAACGCATGTTCTTGGTCAAGTGTGAATTCCTTATGAATTAAATTTGTCTTTGTGTGTGTTTTTGTGTGCGTGCGTGTGTGACATTAGCTTCATGAACAGTTACCACAGAAGGTGATGCCGCTGGCGTCCAGTGGGATTAAACCCCAGGCATACCTAAGTCAGAGCACGCTGGTGGAGATGACCCTTGGGTAAGGAAACCACCAAAAGCAGGGTTAAATCAAAAACACTATTTGATTTCTCTTCTCCGTACACCTTGCTGCCTTAAAAATATCATGTGTTACACTACATTAGTTACATAATTGTTGATGGCTATACCTATCCATTTTTATCGGAACAACTTAAACTGGTATAATTCAATAGTTTATTAAGATTGCGTTACCATATAATGGTACATTCCGAAAATAAAGTATAAGGAACAACCACTTTTGAGATTGAACCCTGAGGTTGACGTCAATACATTTATAGTCATAATTTTGTTGGGAAATTGTCTTCAGGATGAAAAAACTGAAGGAAGAGATGGAGGGCGTTGTTAAAGAGCTGGCAGAAAACAACCACTTCTTGGAGAGGTAAAGGAATTTAGCTTTTCTTGCACACCTGTTATAATCTTAGCTGTGGCTCTTGATAAATGTCAGTTGTACACAGTTACCAGCAAATGCCATCATACCTTACTATGAGGAGAATTGCTCGTTTCTCAGATTTGGAACTTTGACGTTGGATGGAGGCCGTTAGAGGACCAAGAATACCTTCTGCCCCAGGCCCACTCTACGAGACAGAATAATGGACAATTCTACTGCTGTTAAGTTTGCCAATGATATAGTATATTTCTTTGTATATATGCTTATATGATGTACATATTATATCCAACTGTAAGATGTTTGTATTTTATAACTTCTGGACGTTCCCTAAGTTGACAATTTAATTTCCTCATTAAACAACGAAGGCAAAGTTATGTGTACACTGAGGTTTATCATTTTGTTAATGACGTGTGAAGTGCCGACTAAGAGAAAGACTGTTTGCTATGCCTTTACTGCTCTTTAGGCGTTATTTAACACTCTTTGCCGACACAATATTGCACCCTTCTGTTTAGGTTTGGTCTCTTCCATTCTCTAAAAATGATCTTAATATAATTCAGTTACATATATGTTTTAACATTATTTATTGTTTCTAAAAATCAACTTTTTTTAACTTTGGAAAATATATTGGTTTGTCTTTGAAGTGTCTAATGCCTCATATATCCTCTTAGGTCCAGGAGTTTGCTACATTCAGTGGGCCTTGTGTAAAGAATAATCTCTTGGTAGTGTACAGGAATTAGTTTTAAGGATAGTTTGCTCCTGTAAAAACTGTTGACTGTCAATTGAAATTATTTCTCTTAACTTCATGTATAAAATATGTCCTTTTTTGTTGATAATCATGCCAAATGAAAGGGACTGTTAATCATGTAAATAAACATGACGAATGGTTTGATCGGAACATGTTTTCCTCTGAAGCTATTGAAAGCTAAATATTGGAGTCAGACATTGCTGATGTTCTTCAACAAAGGTCTTTGTCTAAGTTGCATTAAAACTTAACTTAAATCGTCTCTAAAAGACAACATTTTACAATTCAAATACTGAAATAGGCCGATATCATGGACATAATATAAACATTATCTGAACTTTTTGTAAGTGTCTTGTGCCTGAAAAGCCTAGCTACAATCCTGATCCTGATTAGATTCCTGATCTAAATGCATGCCATCGGTTCTCGCTTTCTATTTTCACCCCTATCCCTCTCTTTTCGTTTCTCTATCTTGCCACTCTTTCACTCATGCCTAACGCCTCCACCACTCACCACAGCTGTTGGTCTCCCATGGCGACTAGATTGTTGGACGATCTCTCCTCCTCAGTGTGAGGGTCGCCATGGCAATGTACTGCGACAGCAGCACGTCATTATCTTTGGAAATTCAGAATGAGTGATATGATTATGCTTGTTGAAAGTTTGTTGTGAAAGCAATGCACATGTCGAAATTGTATAGCATTCCAGAATAACACGGATATGGTTTAGTGGGGGATTTCATGGTTAGGTTTGGCACCTAGATTCTAATATTTATTGTCAGCAATCTATTTTCCTCAGTTCTGTACCAAAATGTAGGCCTGTTAGCTACGTTTTTAATGAGAACATTAGGTGGCTATGACAGGTCTATGCAGTCACTAAACAAAATGACTGCTTTACATGATTTCAAGGAAAGTACACGATTAAAAAGAAAAAGAACAACTCGGTAGAAAGTGAAGTTTTCTTGTATATGAATAACAAATGTTGAGTCACCGAAATCTAAACCCAGACGGTCAAAGGAATATGCTGTAACATACACTAACACTAACACAAGACCAATGGCAATATGGTCAAGATTGATGATACCGAGATAATGTGACCTTAATTTGAAGGACTCCAAAGTTGTGGGCCTATTTGTCACAAAGGAAAGCAGCATGACTAACACCTCCCGCGTAATATACTAGTGCAAGGACCACGTGACACAAAAATTACAAAAGTGCTTCTGATGTAAAATAAATCTTATACATTGATTCAATTAATTTAATTGTAAACGTTTTTTCGTTCTTTAATAATTGCCTGTAAATCTGTCAAAAAAATTATAGACCACCCCCATATTTGGCAGAACGCTGAATGTGACAGCACTGACAGCGTGACTGAGGTAGAGGTGTGAACAACGGCTTGCAAGCACAAAAATTTGGATGCAATAATTTGTGGGGTTTTAGTGCCATGTGACGTCGCCATTCAATAGGGGGGGGGGGGGGAGAATTACTGATCACAGAATTCTTTTCGGTTGCTGCGACATCTTGTCTGGTTAAAAATTGCAAGCTTTGTCAATGAACATGATGCTGACAACGCTATCCACTACTAGATGGAGAAAAATATGTCTTGGATAAAGGACCTTCTGCATCTACGGAGGAGAAGCAATTCTTGAAAAACAACATAACAGGAACGAAAATGCCACATTTTCTTTCATTGAAGACAGGTATGCTCATTTGTAAATTGTAAAATGGTGTACGATATTTTGAGTTGTGAAATTCGGCTATGCCCATGGGTTGCGGAACACAAAAATAATTTTCTGTTAAGCCTACTTGTGCGTGGAATCTACAAACCAGTGATGAGCTAACAATAAGGGAATAATGTATTACAATATAAATGTATATAATATCAATATATACCGGTAATTATTTTGACTAGCATTTTTTTCTTTATGAGAACAGGATATTCATGTAACCAGAATTGTAGGTCTATAATATAAATCATCACATATATGTTCTTATTGGTCTATTCCTTAATTGTTCTCTTGTGTCGATTCCTAATCTAATTCAGGATCAATATTTTTTTTTACTATAAATCCAAATAAATGGATTGCATTACTTAATCAGCTTCTTTGTGTACCGTGTGTGTGTGTGTGTGTGTGTGTGTGTGTGTGTGTGTGTGTGTATGCTATTAGTTGCAAGTATAGTGTTAGCCAATCTATGATACTTTATTTATTAATTATAGCCAGACTTGTCTTTAATGTGTTCAGGCTGCTCACCCTCAGCCATCAGGGTCAGGATTGCAGTTTATACATTGTTGTCATGTTACGTTGTCTGTTTCTGAGAACATTTAATCATGTGCGCCTTGTTTATGCCACCTAGGCATGAAGCTGAAACAGGTTGCCAAGTGAATACTATGGCAAAGCCACTAGAGTAAACATGAGGCTTGTGATAAGCATAAACCTTCCCCATAGCGAGCCTCCCATGGATTCTAATTGACTGTTTGTCCCCATAGAAATCGTGGCTCGCTGCATGTGTGGCCTTAATTTAATAAGTAGGCCTCAACAGCACTTTTGGTACTTAATTTGCAGTTGAATGTTCTTTCCACAGTGCTGCCTGCTGAATGTAAACAATCTGCCTGTATTTTACCAATGGGTATCCAATGATGCTCAATATGTGTTTTATCAAAATGTATTTAAGAAATGCAATAATTACAAATGATGTGCAAGATAAACGCCTATATATACACTTCAATTGCTGCGTAATGTCTGCAGTATTTTACACAGTACAGGAATATAAAATGGCTTAAATTAAAATCATCTACATGTATAATTATACTTAGAAATGTAAAAAAAATTATTGGTAGAGAGATTTAAATAAATGATTAACAAAATAATTAATTTGCTTTGCCCATAGAAATAATGAAGACTTCATGTGTTGTGGTGATTTTGCTCGCTTAAAGGGGGCTCAGGGTTTTCTTTCTTCACAGTAGTGATTGTGGAGTGTGCAAAGTGTGACTGGGTATTAGAATACTCCCTTTCTAGGAATTTGGCGTGACATTGATTTATGTTTCCATAAGAAAACAACACAAAATTGTAGACATTTAATAAATTCTCACCATTCAAGCATTCCTTTATATAAAACTTTTTTTTCAACTATGGACTATTTTTAAACAGCTTTAAAGCTTTTTACTTTAATGACTTACACTTCATTGCATGCAAGCGAAAGGAAACTAATATCTGTTCCTTAGAGGTTGGTGTATGCACATTTTCATACAATAATTGCTGTGTTTACTATGGAGAGGTTGGCATAGGTACAGTTTATATATCCATAGGTTGTTGTATAATTATGTACATTTGTATCAATGCATGAATGTTGATGCTGTTGTGACTGAAAAGCTGTGCTGTTCTACTGTCTGCTTTCATGTTTATTGTTCTGGGGCCAAATTATAAAATTATCCACTGTTAAACTCATGCTGGGCAATAGGGAAAAGTACATAAAGTAAACCATGCCTAATAGAATTAATTGAGACACTAACATTTCTGATATAATATATACCTAAATGGAACTTCTATTTTCTGTAATTTTGTTAGAAAGGGTAATTATAATGATTGTTGTTATTGTTCATTAGTCTATGGCCCATTTAATTATCACATTGCACATTGTGAATAGATACTTCCATTAATATGTCAGATCAGCTGGTGTATGTTTGTCAACAATGTCTCATTTAATCAAGACCAACGTGGACCAAGACCAGATATTCTCAATATTGATCTTTTGAGCTCATTTATACTCTGCCTTTTGATGCCACCAAGAGTACTGTCTGTTCCTGTGTGTTACCCTGGTAATTGATACATCTTTCTCAATGAGACAGCCACATTATGCGGTCCCCCGTGAATTCAATAGCCATCCTATGCATGGAGGCGTCTCATTTACATTGTTTCAGCATTGCATTGTGCTAAAGTAACAGGTGTTAGTAGAACATATCAGTATTTGGCAGAATATATATATATTCACAACAGTGTATATTGATTAACTTGGTTTATTATAAATTTAGTTTTTGTGATGTGTGTGACATTGATTATTGGTTTAATTATTTAAGGCATTTGGTAACTTATTAAATTTTTTCTACTTTGTTCTTTGTGTTTATTCCCACAGCTCTGTAGCAGTAAGCATGGTGTACTCCCAGTCGACTGAAAGTGTCAAACCCTCTATCTTCTCCCCATCCTTCACCTATCCAATGTTCCAACACTCTGAGATAGATAACACCACAGTTCTGTACGGCACATCTGCACCTTTACTTTATGACCAGGATGGCTTGTCCAACATGTCCAGCCAACAGAACGGCACTTTGGTCTCCTATGAGCTGACCCCAGCAGAAATAGCTGTCCTGGGTTTGGTTTTTGGTGTTCTTTGGCTGGTCTCTATACTGGGCAATGCCCTGGTCTGCCTGGTTATCCACCGCAGCCGGAGGACCCAATCCACCACTAACTACTTTGTGGTGTCCATGGCCTGTGCAGACCTGCTGTTGAGCTTGGGCTGTGCCCCCTTTGTCCTGCTCCAGGTCACGTCAGGCCGATGGCCCCTGAGTGCTGCTGCCTGCAAGGCAGTCCGTTATCTGCAGCACCTGTGTCCCGGGGTTCAGGTCTATGTACTTCTCTCCATATGTGTAGACCGCTTCTACACCATTGTATATCCACTCAGCTTCAAGGTTTCACGAGAGAAAGCTAAGAGGATGATCCTGGCCTCCTGGTTGTTTGACGCAGCCTTTGTATCTCCGTGCCTCTTCTTCTATGGCTCCTCCTCGGCAGATGATATGGGTGGTCATTGTCACTTCTTCCTCCCAGACCGTTGGGACGGCATAGCCTACGGAGCAGCACATCTGCTCATTGGATTCATTGTGCCGGCTGTGCTCATTGTGACGTTCTACCAGCGGGTGGTACGCTACATCTGGAGGATCAGTGCTGATGGACATACAGTGCGAAGGACAATGAACATTGTCCCCAGGACTAAAGTCAAGACCATCAAGATGTTTCTCATGCTCAACTGTGTGTTCCTCCTGACCTGGACACCGTTTTTCGTAGCACAGCTGTGGCATCCAAGGGAGATGAATGGCCCTAACAGACAGGGGGCGCTTTTTTTCTCAGCCATTTCCTGGATCTCCTTCAGCTCCACAGCATCCAAACCCACCCTTTACTCTGTCTACAATGCAAACTTCAGACGCGGAATGAGAGAGACCTTCTGCATGTCCTCAATGAAATGTTACCGCAGTAATGCCTACACCATTACAGCCAGCTCACGCATGGCTAAAAAAAACTATGTCGGGGTGGTGGAACTACCTGTGCCAACTAAAACTCTCACCAAAGACTCTGTTTATGATACATTTGATCGTGAGGCAAAAGAAAAGAAACTGGCTTGGCCCATCAGTGCTAATCCTCCAAATACATTTGTGTGAATGAGGTTTATTGTTTAACTTTGAACACAATAAAATATGTATCATGTTACTGCAAAACAGCACTGTCTGGTAGCATGTTAGAATTTAGCTACAAAATGAGGTTTGCCCAAGCCAGGAAACAGATACAATTTTCTTATTATTGTGTTGAATCACCAGCTTATTTAAAAGTTGAAAACAATATGTAATATTAAAACAATATGAAATGACTAGGTACATTACATTTGATGTGCACACCATATGTGCATAATTATGCTCTCAGGAAGGTCTACTCAAGTTCACAGAGTATACCCTCGAATATTAATCGGATATTCAATCGTCTAGTCATGCATGTGATATAAGAGTACTCATGTAAGTGAAACCAAGTAGTTCTACATTAACATTGTGAATCAGTCCAGTCACTTGTTTTGCAAGAAAGGGCTTATGCTTAAGTCAGCTGGATAAGTGATAGCAATGTTTTAACAGTTGACAAGGCCATTGCCAGACTGAATTACCTGCAATCATTTATCACATTAAATATAGTAGCTTGTGAAAGATATGTCCTTCAAATTGTGTAAATGTCTCACATCTATGTTTACTGTCTATACTGTGATTTTCAGATTATTGCTTTATACTGATGTGTATACAATCAATCATTAAAAAACTGTTCTAGTATGCATCTCAATTTAACGTTGTGTTAGAAATTACTAAACTTGGATGATGATATACAGAGACAGATGTTATCATGTTGCTTTTATTAGGCTGACACATTTAAGTTGCTGAATGTTTACATTCATTCTTCTATCGGGAAGCTAAGATCCATAAACGAACAGCACAGGAATGCATCTAATAACGTTCACCAGTTGAACTTTATATATGACAGGAGCGCTTTACCGAAAGCCAATCATAATGACCAAAGGACACAGACAGAATGTTGCTTGTACTGTTCATTTTCTTAGTTATTTTATAGGAACAACAAAACCTGGCAGGGGACTAGAAGAAAGAACAATTCAGGCCTATTAGGTAGACTTAACATCATTGTTCCTAACACTGTCCTTTCAAATGCTATACAAAATGAAAAGGAATAATCACCTCCAATGCTTTCAAATGGAACAACTCAAGTTTCATAACTGCTCTCTTCTGCGATTTCCAACGCTATGGAATTGAAGGCTAACTGCTTATATGCCATCTTATGTTAAAAAAAAGCAACAGCATTTCTTTTAACCAACTGGCAATGATGAGAAGCTGCTTCTCATCTCTGACACATGGTATTGGGCTTAGCCAAATCAGCTTTTTAAGGCTAATCTTTATTTTTTACAAAACAGAAAAATAATAGTATTTCTCTGCCTAACCACTCCATCCGGACATTTACCATACATTCATGAATATATTACAATACTTCCAAAGTGCTTTTCTAATGTCCAATAAAAAATATAAATACAAAAATAAATCCAACATTAAATCAATATATCAACAGTGTTGTACATGAAGGTTCTGCAAATTATCAATTTCAAATTCAGCAGTTATGCCATCCATTGAGCCAATGCTTACAATACGCATAACAAAAAAGCCAACTATTAACCTACAAATGTCAGCTCACCATGCCATTAAAAATGTTTCCCCATTTCAACATCTAACATTAGTTTCTAAAAATAAATAAAGATAAAAATATTAGGTTAGCTTAGTGCATAATAATTGCAGGAAGAAGATAATACTAGAAATGAATTAGCATAAAGACTATGCCCAAGACATGCACGGATTTTACAGGCATGATGATGTACTTGGTTTATTTTGAAAGGCCTACATAGTCTGATTCAGATAAGTACAGGTGGAATTACTGACAAGAATGCTAATTTTACTACATATTCATAAATAAAAACATACTATTTCAAAGGGGCACAACACAAAAACATGCCCATACTCTTAGTAGGATCTGGATAACCTTCTGACCTTATACTAAAGTGAATATGGCACATGGGGGAAACAATTACAAATTCAAAGGCCTATTTTACTGTAGTTACATACAGGACTGCTCGTGAGGCACCTAAAGCTAAATTATACAAATGGAAACAGATGGACCCAAGAGAAACACGCCTTGCTCTGAAATATTCAATTTTTTTTCTGAGTCCTTGACCTACAGACCTACAGAGCTCCATGATACCAAAGTAGGTATTTAGCTCTGGCTATTGCTAGATGTGTTCTTTCCATTCTTTGTGCCTCTGTTGCTTCCTTGGGTCATTTTCTGGTCGTCACCTGTAAGTAAAGCTTTGATTTCTGACGGGATCTTCCCTTGATCCATGGCAATGCACCACTGCTTGTACTGGTAGGGGAGAAAGCATGTAGTTAGGACAAAACATACGCTTTCACATTTAAGCAAGCTTTACCATGCTGTGTAGAGTCTAGAGACCCACCAAAGCTTTGTGGTGGTTCAAGTTTACAAGAAGACTACAGAACATTGAAAGCAATGCGATGAGAAAACAAATGGTGATAAGATCAAAATATGCAACTACCATTTCCAACTCCTCGCGCAGAGCACATATTGCTCTTTCCTTGCTTGACACAAGCTCTTCCAGGTACTGATACCGCAGCTTCTTTCTTGCACGGCACTCGCGTGCGCTTTGTCGGCTCCGTTCCAGCTTTGCTTTTAAGTCTATCTTGGCAGGTTTGCGGCCACGTTTCCCAGGCTTTTTCACTTTTCCACCAACCATCTGACAACGAAAATATAAGAATAAACTGGTTTGTCGTCACTTTATCAGGACAGCTCTGTTTCGTGACTCGTCGAGTCAAGTATTCCGAAGTTAAAAACTGTGTAACTGGTAACGTTTTTGTTGAAAGAACTGCAAAAGATCACATAAAGAAGCCCACAACACCATTTGTACAATAAATACATGTTCTTTGCAATTTCTTACCTTGCTGTCATCCATTTTGGTTTTAACTCCACTGCTAGCAAATCCTTGGTCTCTTAGCTAACGCAACGTTAGCGACTTTCGAGATATAAACAGCTATGACCCAGATTGATCCAGACAAAAAACACCTAATTACCTATTCAATAAATAACTAACCATAGTGGTTGTTTAAATGTCAGTCTTCTTGTTTTCTTAAATCGAATTTCAGATTCGTGATGTTGTGTTTACATGTCTCGATGGCGGACACTTCCTTTTTTAATGACAGTTTTTCACTATGAACTCTGGGATTTTATGTTTTTGTACGGTGTTATCACATTCGCTGCGCTAGGATAAAAACTATAACTACCGTCGACCAATGCTTCTTTTAATTTCGAAACTTGAAACGTAGCCTGGATAGGCCTGAATATAATCCTATTTTCTGTTTCCCTGGTTTCATCATTGCTGATACTAAAGTGCTTTTCTCTCTTGAATATTATGGTAATATCATGTCAAGTCATAGTCTTTCTCACAAGTATTATTGATAGATTTTCTACAATCGTGCACTGATACCGAAAAACATGTGGTAAAGTGGGACATTTTCTAATAATTTACCTTCTGCGTCATTTTTTATTATGATCCAAATGGTTTAGCCCCTCATATGATACTATTCTGGATAGTTTAATACCTCTACTATACTATACAGAAGAAACAATAAATATGCCAACTCAGTCTATTACAAGCTGATTAAACATCCCAAAGTGTCTCTCGGTAATTGCCTCTTACCATGTTCTGTATTAAAATATATTGCAGTCCTATAGACTTTCAGCCCTACAGTGAATAACAAGAGGCCTGATTGCAATCAGGTCTAATTCAATAATCTAATCAAGGTGGGACACATTATTGAGAAGAGAGACTTGACAATTTTACATTGGGAGAGAGGGGTCCATGGAAAGTAATGAAATAATTGTATTATTTTAGAAAGAAAGAAAGAAAATATTTGCGATATGTGTAATGTTGTTAGGACTTAGGACATCTATAAAATAACTGACATGAATCCGTCAGTTTTAGTGCCACGAGTTTACTTCGAACTACAACCTTCTAAGCTTGCATTTGTGCTCTATGGCCAACTTCCTGTAACACAGCTTGACACGCGCAGTAGACTATTTAGCCTACTGAATCATGAATTCCTTGTTAAAGCAACAATGGGCAACTTTTTTGTATTAACGCATTATCAATACATTTCTTCCAATAGTACATTGTAATGGGGGGATGGGGATGGGAGAATGAAAAAATTGCGGTTCAGATCAGTCCCCTTTAAGTCTTAAAATCTAATATTCATTTTGTTTGCCACAGGGTAAGATCTCCCGCGAACCTGTAACAAATTGGTGATGGTTAGGGAAAATAAATACACCAAGCAACGGTAGGGGTCGCCAAAATCACCTCTTACATAATGCTGCCTATAGCAACTTTAATAAAATATGTTAAGACTCATTGTCTGTGATACACATATACTTTTCCAATAGTTTTAATACATTCAGAGAATATATAGGCCAGTGGCCTATTTCTGCAAATATGGATTGTTTTCAACATTTATATGGATGATTTTTCATGGATGGACTTAAAGGATTGTATCTACCCGTTTGTGTGTTTGTGCGCGCGCATGTGTGTTTGAGAGATAGAGAGCCAAATCCATGATCCATAATCCTTATGTACTTATATAACCCCCCCCCCCCCCACCCCCCCCACCCCACCCCGGCCCGTCATTAATCAACAATATAATACAGGTCAGAATTCAGGCGAGTTTGGGAGATCTTAGGCTGAAGAAATGTTATGCTCCACCCACTGATATCTGTACGTAGCCTAGTATACTATGAAAAGATGTATGCTTCCTGTTAGAACAGAAGAGTAAGGAGCGTACTCAGCCTACATCAGAAGAAGATAACTATGTCAGAAAAATTAAATGAAGTTCATAAAATCCAGTTCGGAATTACATTCGTTTATGCTCCTGTGCCTTTAAGGACGCCTGCTCAATTCTGACTGGGGTTGGCTTCAATGACGCCATCCTTTTATTTTTATACCTATGACCTCATCTCTTATGGCAGAAGTTTACCAACCAGAGTCTTTTTTCTTTTTGGACTTTATTTAGAAGTTTTTACTGTTCATTCTTCACGATATCAATTCCAATATATATGTAAAGTTCATATTACACCTTTGGATGTGGAAATGCTCTTTTCGAATGCTAATTCTCTGACGGTAAGTTTCCGAAATTTCTGATGACCAACTCAGCATCTCGCATTGGGGCCTGTAAGTTATGGAGCTTCCCATGTGAATCGGCCCGGCGATTAGAAAGTAACACAATGTACAAATCTGAAACAAGTGTCAGTCAATACTGTCAGATTTTTAATTATTGCTTAGTGTTAAATAATTACGTTTACACCATATTTTCGCCATGGATATACAAATTGTCATAGGAAGCGTTGTATCCGCTAGTATCACCAGAGCGAATTGGTCGAGACTATTTGAGAAATCTGTTTAGGGATTATGAATTTGGGCTACAGTACTCGTACTTCCATTTACTTAGTCTTGCTGTGAAGTGAGGACCGTAGGCTTTGAAATTTGAAAGAAATTGTGAAATGAATTATGTTTCACCTGCAGAATTATCCTAACGCCAAAGCCAGACAACAATGTTTTGCATTGGACCTGGTTTGTTACTGTCTGTTCAACCTTTGATTCCTCAATAGTGCAACAGGCTTATTACTGTTTTGAGGGAAGTGACAATAAAAACCACTGACAGGTCTGGTAGGGATAAGGTTATGTGACTGACAGAATATATTGTGAGAGATAATTATTCAATAATTTGTACATAATTGACTTACTCTCCATTTTTTGTTAGGTACTGTAATCTTTTTTTTCATTTTATATTAATGTTGTAGTAAACCCCAGACAGGTCAACAAAGGTGTGGTTATGGTGTAGTCATCTGAAGAAGTCAAAAGTGTTAAACCCCTTAAACTTAATTAAAGAGAGGAGAGGACCGCTAAAACAGTTATTGTCAGTGATGCTGTTGGCTATGTACTTGTTTTACATTTCACTTACTACACATGCATGTCAGACATTAGATTCATTAAATTGTATTATTTTTTAAATGTCAGTTGTCCTGTAAGGACAGAGTACAGCAAACATGTCCCATTTAACTTTAGTCTTGAATCTGTCTGAGATGTGTTCTGACAAAACTATCCAGGTAAGCTGACTGCTTATCAAGGTAGGCCACTATATATATTCAGTAAATTACTTTACAAAAAAGAAAAAGATCATATCCCCATTGAAATTAACCTGAACTTTTATTTTATATACAATCAAATTACAGCACTCATAAGTGTCATCGTGTCAATTTTGCCTGCCAATAAAATAAATGGAACAAACAATTGCTCCACATTTTCAGAATATCAACTCAATTCTAATGATATGATATATGTATGTAAGTATTTTAAAGTTCTCTTTATTGCACAGTACGGGTATTATCTAGTTTACAGCGGTTTAATATTTCCCAAACTTTCAGCGTTTTCAAAAGTAGAATGAGTGATAAGCCAACCTTACCAGAGTGAAAGCATTATATTACCACTCGTATTGGGCTGAGGAAACAAAAGAAGACACACTTTTGTCTGAAAGTCCTTGAACTGTAAACAAGACATAGACTGACCGTCAAGGTTTTTCAAAGAGAAAATAATCAGACAAATTATTGCACATCTTGTATTAAGGGGAAAATTGGATCTACCAAACCTTAAAAGCTACCATATTAAACCCAACTTTTTTAATGGAAATAGACTTGGATTGGAGAGACAGTCTTGGAGAAGGAAACAGGGTCTCTTAATAGTTACTGGCAGTGTGCCCAAACGGGGGTGTAACATTGCATTGAAAGAGCGCTTCCTAATTTAAACCTCAGCACATTTTTTTCATTCACAGATATGTGTGGCTTATATAAGGGATTGGTCTACACAAGGTTCCAAAAGGAGTTCTAGAGACTTATGCTGCTAGGTGACTGACTTGAGATATTAACTACCTCTCTATCCCAATAACTGTTGAAGATCAAAAAACATGTAAGGATGTCTGTTTTATGTTAAATTGCTACTTCTGTCGTTTTATTGTGTGCTTTGGCTAAGAGGCAATGATTCAACTAGATTATCTACTAAGAGTAAGCTTATCTCAGCCACTGCTGTGCATGTTTAAAGCCTCACATTTTTAACTTGGTGCCCTCACCTATTGTTGTCAAAGAGAGCCATAAGGCCTGTTTGTAGGTCACGTTAGGTTTTTGTCTTGGGCCTGGTTTAGTGTCTATGATTCATACGCAATAATACGATAAGCCAATTTCAGTTCAAAGTTAACATTGACATGTTTTTTTGAGCGGACAAATAATAGTTTTCTGTAGAAAATTACGGAATGTTAAATTGAAAAGAAAGTTACACCGTGGTTGTTCACATTTTGAATGTATACTTTTTTTTATGTCTGGCAGAGGAATTTATTTACTTTAAATAGCTTCAGGCACCAAATGTGTCTATCTAGTATGAAGTGAATGATCATAAAGAGGGAATGGTACATTTCAATATACACAGGATAGGATGTTATCCTACTAATGTACAGTATAAACTATAAAATTTATTTTGTTTCTGTTTTATTTCCCATTTGAAGTTTGGGAAGACTGACGAGAAATATAGCGAGTGCATCAAAGAGGCTTCTCTGTTCGGTTACTTAATTTTCAATAGTGGACTAGCTATAGTGGTGTCTTGCCAAGCAGACATAATGTTCTCATCTAGCCTGCCTTTAGTGATGATGTAATCACCCAACCACGACCATGATGTTGCTAGGGTCTATGTCTCATGTGTGCACCACACCTACGCCTTCAGACTTAACAGTTTAGGTGGTGACTTGACATCAGCTGCTTGTGAAGTATACATTGTACACAATAAAACGTGGAGACCACAGACTACTGGTATTTATCAAGAGCATAATCCACAGTTAGGAAACTAATATAGCAAACTGTATTAACTTTGGCCCTTATTCTGCTCTCTATATCCTTTTAAAAGGGATGAGTCATTGTTATCGCGCCTTCGTTGTCGCTGCTGTGAAGTCTTAAGTTGGTCTCTATCATTTTATATCATGTGACTAAGCTTTTGGGGTGCGGATTCCTTCCATTTAAGTCATGCCCGGACCCTTTCATTAGCTGAACCAGTTCATTTTGAGATGGTCTTTTGATATAAGTTGATGTAAGAGGGCAAAGTCCCCTTATTGCCTGCTATCGCTGTGGAGCAGGTTGCCATATTAACCTTTGGTCAAAGACGGCTAATGGCGTTTGCTGCCACACCTACCACACCAAGCCTTTGGACACCACAGTAAACTGGCCAGGTGATTTATTTTTCATCTGCCAGCAGAAGTTCAAACATTTTAAAATAATTTTCAATAATTTACGAGGAGGGAGATTCCTTTTATTTCCTGGTGTGTTTCTGGCTTTAATGTTAGGCTTCATTCATACTTTCTAAATATACAGTGGGTTCAACACTGAATAGACGGCTTTTCTTACATCAAAGTGCTAAGCTGTTCCCTATTGAAGTAACACGGTAGACCTGTATGGAACACACAAGCTGCATTTGCCATCCAGTTTGGTAAATTTGATAGCAGTTTTACATGACTATTCATGCCTAAGCTTGTAATTAGTTCTCCTTTGTACTGGTCACTTGAGCTGTGCTGAGTCATTTTGCTTCTTCAGTCGGCAAGGAAATATGAGAAACGTAGGTCTCCTTTGGTTTGAAATCTAGCGATAGAAATTATTTGCTCATCAATAATGAGCTTCTGGAGGCCATAACAGACACCTCTGATTGTGATCCCATGAAGTCTCGTGTTTCTAGCCCAGCCCTCCTAAGCTCCAGCAGGTCCGCATGTGCAGCCCCTGCAGACATGGAGGAGATATGGCCTTGTATTTTTCCAGTAAAGGATGGCAGGAGGAAAGAGAGGAGAAAAGCAGAGGGAGAAGATAAAAAAGTGGCGCGTTATCATATTCTGTGATCTCTCAAACAGTGAGATTAAATTTGTTTTACGATAGGATAAAAACACGATCTGACAGCAGATCCAAATGACTCCGTTTGTTGTGATGAGCTGGCCGCGTGTAAATAATTTTAATACAGTTTTTTATGAGCGTCATAAACCTGATTTGGGAGATAAGCTGCCTCAAAACAGTCACTGCTCAGTTCTACTGGTTTGAAGTTGAGAAGGGCTGGATACCTAACGGGGGAACGTGGGACCCCAGAGCCTCAGGCTTGGTTTTCAAACAGCCTATTGCCGTGCCTTAAATCCTCTCCTGCTTTTTTGATGGATGAGCCTGGTTTTTTGGCCCAACGGCGAGGGGTTTGACTCATCTTGCTTCAGCAAACATGCCTGTGTAAATCCCAGCTGCTTTCTGTACCCTGCCACCCTTTTTTTTTACTCCTATCCCATAGTACAAGTATCTGCTCCCCAAAAAGACATATTAATGAATTAATATTAATCACAAAGTTTTGTATTATCCCCATTTGAAAAATCATTAGATATGTTCTTAAGCTGACGCACGCTGATACGCTTAGTTTGCATCAGTCTGCATTAAAGTTGATAATGCTCAGTGATAGTGATCCTAAATCTTTCTACCATTTCTCCCATCACTTTTTTTTATTTAGTTTAACAAGCATTTTCATGTATAGTTCCAAATATTTACTTAGAAACTACAATCGACGCCTTAACATTTTGAGGTGTCTTTAATCACACTTCTGGAAATATCCGTCACTCAGCGTTGAAAAATGGCATGGCTTGACATAGAGATGGCCTTCAATCTGCTGTGAGATGTTACAAAACTAGCCTAGTCATGTCACTCATGGCATTTCTTCACCAACACATAAATGTGTTTAACAGGGTTTGATCTCCCGCAGGTCTTAACTGGCAGTGCCACCCCAGGAGAAGAAAAGCTCTGGACAAAGAAGCCAAAACACTAGCGCATGGTTGAAACCCACTGTGTAAATTTGAACTGGCTAGCCATTGACTGGGGGCATTTCTGGGGTGCTAGTATGAGAGACTATGGAGCATCTGAAGAGTAAACTTGGGGTATCTGGTGAGACGCTTGATGCGGCCGAAGCGTGACACTTGGGGGAGAGGGGTGATGTAGTGGAAATGTTTTATTAGTTTTGGCACTTGTTATTGCTGTACTTGCCAAACAATCTGTTTTATTGTCCTTATGTGGGAGGTCTGGAAGAGGAACTTGTTTGGGGAAATTTCTACCCGATAGTTGTTCAGTATAAGTACTGGTTTAATGGCACAAGGGAATTTCCTCAACTTACAGATGCACTTTAACTCTGTCTGGTGCAGGACTGGGATATTTTAATGGGAAGTTGTTGTTTCTAAGTCACTCTCTTCACACTGATCTAATCCAACCTCAGCAGATTCACTACATAGGCCTACATATAAACACACATTCTTTCTCACAAAAATATAAAACAGTTCTGCTGTCTTTTGCAGAGGGAATCCATGGTTATCGCTGTTCATGAGCTTGCGTTGTTTTTTGGGTGGAGTTTTCGTAGCTCTTACCCCTATATTCTATAGCCTACTTGTTTCAGTGTTGCGTTGTTTTTCTGTCTCTATGTCTTGTTCACTGTTTCTCTTTCCCAGATAACTTAAATAAAAATAAAATAGGAAGGTAAGCACCAGCCTAAACCATGAGCCACAAAGGTTTTCTTTTCTAGGTGTAATGTACGTAGAACAGCTTCTGGTGTTTAAAAAAGAGTTTTCTAATTAAACTAATGCATGCTCCAAGCCAAATAGTGAATCTGATTCTTCATGTCCTTTTTTGTCTCCTTTCTCTTCCAAGGCTGATAACCACTTAAGCATGAAGACAAGAAGTGAGGTGCAGGATGATGTAATCGTCACACAGGCCAGGAGAAAAGCCCTCTTTTGTGCGACTCGTGCAATGGTGTGAAAGAGCCTGCCCTTCCCCCTCCCCGCACACCCCCAAAAGTTTCCTCTCTACCCACAGAATTAGGCTGCTGTGGACGCATCGTTTGGCACACAAACGCACAAATTGTCACACACAAACACACACATGCTACTCGCATGCAGTCACGGACGTACACACGCACATACACAACAATTCACTTGCGCAAACACAATAAAGATAGTGGGGGTTTAGGTTTTTAGTCTTTCAGGACCAGAGAGAGGCCTCTTTTTTTTGATTTCCCTCCCTCACTCACTCCTTTTTGGCCTGGGCTTTCGGCTGCCAAGCGCCATCAGGATGACATCATACCCGGCCAACACAATGGAGCTCTTCATCTCCTGAGGACCCTCGCCAGGCTGCGTCACTGAGCTGGACCTCCAGTCTGGGAGGACAAGGAGGAGGAGGAGGAAGAGGAGAAGCGAGGGAAGAGGAAGAGGAGGAGGAGGAGGAGGGGGATCAAGGGGTGGACAGGGAAATAGGTAGTTGTCATGTCCGAGCGTCCCGTTGGCGTGGGAGTCATCGGTTCCGGATCCGGGACAGTAGCCCGATGGGGGACAACAGGGACCGGTACAGTGGTGCGGCCCATTGGGGCAGAGGGACTCGTGGCTTTGCTCGAGGGAGGGCTAGACCGGGTGCTGCTCATCGACAGCAGGCCTTTCGTGGACTATAACTCCTCACACATCCTGGAGGCGGTCAATGTCAACTGCTCCAAGCTGATGAAGAGAAGGCTGCAACAGGACAAGGTGCAGATCGCTGAGCTCCTGCAGCATTCAGCCAAGAAAAAGGTGAGGTCGGGGCTTCATCCCTCCTGATCACTGGAATCAGCTCTGGCCTCCCCTTCAGAGTATCTGTGGTATGAAGAATATGCACGCACAAAAGGTGTTAGAACCTGAATGTGGAAATGGCAAGTCCTCGAACGATATCCTCCCCTTTTGTGGTCTCGCATCAAATTAAAAGTACTGGTTTTAGAATGTCTGTCTGGGCGTTTTACAACCGAGCAACGTTTTCCTACGATTGAATGCTGCAATTAATTCTGCGTGCAATGAAGCAGAGAAAGGGTAGTTCCCCAAAGTAAGTTGAACTTAAAAGTGCAGCCAAGTCACACTCGTCCTTGCATGTTCTTGTGAAAGCGGTCAGTAGGTAACAGCTTCTAGCCGGAAGCTTTTGAGCGGCTACACCTGAATAGAGTTGACCTGGAACTTGACCACTATGGGTCAGGACTTCTGATATATTATTGATTCTAATACCACACAATGCAGTGGACTGAACACAACTGTTTCCTTGGATATGGTTGTGCTTGTGAGTGTGACGAGGTGCCAGCGAGGAGAAGCCAGCTCTAATGCTCTAACCAGATGGGGTGACGACAGTACCATGGGATATCGGTAATACTACGATTACCTCAGCCCAGGTGTCATACAATGCCTATAGCTTTGTGAGCAAGATGGATCGGGCTCCGCCATGCTCCGCACCATTAGGCCAGTGTGAATTCAATGGTGGAAAGTTACCCAGCTCAAGCCTATACGACAGAGATACTGGTCTATTCATAGCAAGATGGTAATCACAGCTATCCAGGTCCGGTGTATTCAAGGGCAAGGCGCCAGAACGACTCCAGCCAAGATTAGAATCATTAACGGCCATCGTAAGTCCTAAATCAGTTTGTGTTTCCAAGTTACCAAACCAAACCTGGTTACATCATACTAGCCCCTGGGGGGGTTCTGACTGGGACTGAGGGTAACAGGATCCTGACGGCAGCTGTGCTGTAGTGTAGTGTTCCTCTGCTCGCTCAGTCCCCCCATTAGGTGATGTTCTCCGTGGGGCAGAAGGCAGCGGTAGGGCCATCAGGTCTGGGTCTGTCCGCTCTGTACAGTGCTCCTGGTGGTAGCGCCGACGGGGCTGCTTGGCCTGAGGAGGTTTGACTCTTTTACTGGCCTCTGATTGGCCTTGTAGACGAGGCTGTTTTGCCATGGCAATTATCAGCCAATGTGGAAGTAGGTCACTGCCGAACGCATTTGATCTGTAAGATTGATTAGGCCACTGTCCCCTGTGTGTTTGCGTTTGTGTTTGTGTGTGTCTCACTCTCTCTATGTGAGACTTATAAAGCAGGGCAAGTACACCACAATAAGAGCGCAGTAGAACAGGTCTGCTTGTTTTAGGATGGATGGGTTCTCGTGGTTTTATCGTCGTCTTTTAAGCATGAGTCAAAACCCGGCAGTAGGCCAATCAGGCTCTTAGTACACTTTAGATTTGTTATCTCCTGTTGATGAACGTAACAGTTGAACATAAATGTGCATGTGCCTATGACTGCCGTTTTTTTATGCGTGGCTTATTTTCAGTATTTGTCTTTATTTTGTTCTGTGTTTCCTACCCTTTTCAAACGTAATTTCTATATAATTATTAACTCTTCTTCTTTGTGTGTGTGTGTGTGTGTGTGTGTGTGTGTGTGTGTGTATACCAGCTGGAGCTCCAGGGTGGGCAGGAGGTTGTGGTGTATGACCAGAGTTCCTCAGACCCTGCAGCCTTGTCCCCTGAGGCCTTCCTCAGCGTCCTGTTGGCAAAGCTGGAGAGGAGCTTCCCCTCTGTACACTTGCTCTCAGGTACGCCCCTACTCCCTCTACCCCTCCCTTCCTAATCTACGTTGCTTTCAACTGTTCTTTTGAGTCTTTTGTCATTTTACTTTCACTTACTTAATATCGAATCTGTGTTTGCCACAACCTCAGCCTCAAGTGCATTACATATTAAACAAAGGTAATTTGTTATTTGGTTATAGGTCCCAGGATATTATCTGTTTGTTAGTTGAACCTCATTCATCAAGAATGTAACCAACATTTTGTAACCTTTTCTCTAACCTGCTGAGCCTGATTCTTCATCTAACTATTTATAAACCAGAACAACTGTCAGCAAACAAAATATAGCAAAGTTCATGAAGTAAAATAAAACAGTAAAAATAAACATGAACAGCTTTTGAGTACAACTATTAATTAATTGATTAAGCCAATAATTCCCTCTAATTTAACCTTATATAGCACACTGACTATTAAGGGTGCCATCATTTCTCCAACACTATGACTTTGCATTACAGTGCTGACGTGTTGTTTACATGTAGTAAGATTGCACCTTCAAATCTAAACTGGCAGGTTTGACGTTTAGTCTGACCTTTAGTCAACTCAGATGACTCAGTTTTTTTTTAAATGGTAAGCTGTTAAGCAGAGTTTTTTTTTCTCAAACTCCAAACTTCTCTGTTTTTTATGCAAGAGGGTGGAGTCGTTGATGCTAGATGACATCATTGTTGCATTATATAAGCCTCCGCGGAAAGAGGGGAGGACTTCAGCTCCTGGCCTGGTTGTCGACTTGATAAACAATACGTTGAAATGTCGCTGAACTGAAACTCAGTATGCACATCAATCCTGCTGCTTGACAGCTTGAATGCGTATTTTAATGAGCAAATGGGAGATGTATTCAAGTAGTTCTGCTTTCTTTTTACAAAAGGATATTGTTGTTGATGTTTCATTTACTATGGCCTCTTTCAATACATATTAATAGGTTTGAATGATTAAATCAGTCTAATGTTTTTGAACACTTAAGACTTAAACTTTAGCAGGGCAGTTGCCTCGGCATTGATGTTATATTGATTTAGTAGTAATAGCTTTTTGTAAGCGAGTACTTTGTTCGAGTACTGGATATGGGCTTGAGCATTATCTCGGTCAAGGGAAATCTTTACCTCTCTAGACTATTCTTTTAGAATAGTGATAACATGAAGAAATTGTCATGTTGTTTCTCATTTACTTCCTTTTGCAAAGGAAATTAATTTTATTGCTGAGCACTGTGAGCAGAAAGAACACAGCCTCAAGTCTGTCTGCACTTGCTGAATTCAAGGGGACTTGGGGAGGCGGGAGAGCCTCAGTTCGAGGGGTTGCCAGGCAACAACAGTCATCAACTTTGTGGGATAACATCTCAATGAGATGTAAATTAGATGACATTCTCTGTCTGTGATAGAAACATGGAGATAGATTTGGGCTTCCGCATATTCTTGGCATAGCGGTACTACACTATGCCTAAAGCAGCCTATCTAGAGAGGCAGATGCAAGTGATTGATGTTAACTATAAAGTCCTCTTTGATGTGAGTGAAATTAAGCTGTCCTCAGAAGTGAGCTTTGTGTGAGGTATATGTCTATGTTTTGGGATGCCAGGTGGCTTCGCAGAGTTCTCCCATCTCTTCCCTGGCTTGTGTGAGGGCAAGACTACACTAGTTCCCTCCTGCGTGTCCCAGCCCTGCCCGCCCGTGACCACTGTGGGTCCCACTCGCATCCTGCCGCATCTCTACCTGGGCTGCCAGCGAGATGTACTGAACAAGGTGCTACCACCACATTCCACCGCCAAGCCCCGCAATCTTTGTTTTCTTAATGACTCATGCCAAATGTTCCTACAGTGCTTGTATCTTCATAATGTCTCCTGACATGTATTATATTGATTACAAGTAATACTAATATCTTATCTCCCCTGTAGGATTCAATGCAGCAGAATGACATCGTCTATGTCTTGAATGCCAGTAACACCTGCCCCAAACCAGACTTTATCCCAGAGAGCCACTTCCTACGTGTGCCAGTCAATGACAGCTTCTGCGAGAAGATCCTGCCATGGTTGGACAAATCTGTAGAGTTCATAGGTCAGCGTGCAATCTATTATTACGTTTCAGTGATATCGCAAGGATATATTGTACTGTTTTTGTCTTATGATGGTACTTGTGTGATCTGTCCTCTTTAGAGACAGCAAAAGCTTCTAATGCTCGCGTCCTGGTCCATTGTCTGGCTGGCATATCCCGATCGGCCACCATTGCCATAGCCTACATCATGAAGAGAATGGACATGTCTTTGGATGAGGCCTACAGGTCAGTTTGGTTGTTCTCAAACGGCCTTCATCCCTTCCACCAGTTTACTACGCCTGGACAGGTCAAATTCCTCTCCATATTATCTTTGAGCTCTTTCATCTCGCAAATTCTCTGTCTACATATTTTCAACAATAGTCAGTCTGCCCAATTAACCCAAATCCTCGATTGACCCCTAATTAAACTGTGCCAGGTGTCGTTGCCAATTACAGCTCGTGCTATGATGCACGTTAATGAAGGCTGTGGCCGTAGTTCAAATATCGTTCTATACATGAAGCTGACAAGTACGGCATCGCCAATGACTGCCATGTGTTCCTCCCTGCTCAGATTTGTGAAGGAGAAGAGACCCACCATCTCTCCCAATTTTAACTTCTTGGGGCAGCTCCTGGACTTTGAGAAGAAGATAAAAAGTCCCCACGGTGCTGATGTAAAACTGAAGTCCCTCCATCTAGAGTCTAGCAGTGAGGACTCCCTAGGGGAGTTGAGTGGTGCTCCGGAGGTCACAAGCCACCAGGACTTTCCAGGTCCCGCCGAGCCCGCCCTGCTTGAGCCCCTGACCCTGCCCTGTGTGCTGGCTCATGTCCCAGAGGAGCAGCTTCTGGCACAGGCTCTCTGTGGCCTTCAGCTGGCTGAGGGGATGGAGGACAGCACTAAGCTCAAACGCTCCTTCTCCCTGGACATCAAGTCCTACGGGGAACCAGGCTCCAAAACACCTCACAGAGCCTTTGCCCCCCACCCCGGACCCGGGGATCCCCAGGAGTACTACAAACCGTCCGCCTTCAAGGAGCCAGCCAGCAAGCCGTGCCAGTTCTCCCCTGTGGAGGAAGTGTCGGAGCAATCGACTCCGGAGCAAAGCCCAGACAAGGAGCAAGTGGACGGGCCAGCCCCTGTCACATCATCATTATCAGCATCATCCAACCGCACCAGTCAGCCTAACACAACCAAGCCCCAACCATCAGCACCTCCCCCTCTGCCGCAAGGCTCCCATCAGCTGCACCGGAGTGGCAGCGTGGAGGAGAGCCCCCACAGCACCACCACCACCACCACCAGCTTCCTGTTTGGCATGTCTCGCAGCCAGCAGCACCTGGCCAAGCCTGGCCCGGGCGGGGCCCTGAAGGGCTGGCACTCTGACATACTGCTGAGTCCGGTCACCGTCTCGACGTCCTCGCTGGCCGGCGGATGGTACCTGTCCTCCGAGTCGACCCGCTTCTACTCCACCTCGGCCATCCTGAGCGGCGGGGGCTTTGCCACGTACAGCTGCACTCAGGGCTTTGAGGCGGTGAGGCGGCGGGACCGTCAGAGGAGCGGGGACCGGGGCGACTCGCGGCGCAGCTGGCATGAGGAGAGCAACTTCGAGAAGCAGCTGAAGCGGCGCAGCTGCCAGATGGAGTTTGGAGACGTGGGCATGTCGGAGAGCCGTTCCCGGGAGGAGATGGTCAAAGTGGGCAGCCAGTCCAGCTTCACTGGCAGCATGGAGATCATTGAGGTGTCCTGAGTGTGCGTTTTTATGAACAGGACCATTTTATTGGCTGCTCTGGTCCTGAAGGAGTAGACATTTCTCCCACAGTTGTGTGAATGGACCCAACCTGTATGTCAGTTGGGATGAACCTTGAATTTTTGTTGTGAATGTTCGATTTGCTTCGATGGTGGGCCTGAAGCGTGGAAGCAGCTGTTATAGTGAATGTGACGGAGAGTACACAGAACACCTTAGAGAACTCACTGAGAACTGAGCCTTCACACGTTTGGTCATGGATGGGTGTTGCTCGTGTTTCCTTCTTTTCAGATTTGGTTTCTCATTAGCCCTATGTGTCTGCCAGACGGTGTTGTTAACATTGCATGGAGCGGGAAATGAAGCATATACTGGATCAGGGACGTTCCCTCCTTTTTTTGTCATTATTGCTTCCTAGGCTGTCATAGTTCCAATGGTCCAGTATCTCAGAAATCCAAATTAGATTTTTTTTTTCTTATGTCTTATTTTCTCTTAAGGGTGGCACTTTTTTTTTTTTACCTCAGTTCTCATTTCAGCAACTATTGAACATTTTCTAATAAATGACCTGGTAGAGGATTGATCTGATATGGTTCGAATTGAATGGGGGGACTAGCAGAGATGTCTGTGCTTGAGAGCTTTGAATACTTTCAACCACTTCAACTGGCCTTCAAACAGTGGTCCTTTCCTTGACCCAAATTGTAAATCTCCTGTGGAAAATGAACACGGGTGCACGATCCATTGTAGTTGGTTTTACGTAAGAGGTAAAGGAGGACAAAGGCATGGTCAGAGGTATAGTCACTTACAGGCAGAAAGTGGGTTTAGCAAGTGCTCTTACTAGAAAAGAGGCGGGAACTCTTGTTTAATAATAGTGTTGCTGCAAAAGATGGCATACAAACAATGGTGCAGCAAGCAGATGGTATTTCAATGATGAAACAAACACGGGTGGTTTATAGAATGTCAAGGCCTTAGTCCGATCACTCACAAAGGATTGTTTGTCTATCCTACACATTTAATATTGCACTATTGTGGTTTGAGATTTGATTTATAAAGAGTATTTTAACAGCTAGCTTTTGGTTTTACAAGCAATGGGTGGCCATTTTAGGAAAATAGTGCTGCGCTTTTGAGAGTGTGTGTGTGTGTGTGTGTGTGCGTGTGTGTGTGTGTGCGTGTATGCGTGTGTGCGTGTGTGCGTGAAAGGGAGAGAGGCAGGAGGCAGGGAGAGAGATTGTTTGTTCCCTAAGGCTAGCAGGGTATCAGACTTCAATATTTGTGTTGGTATACAACAGGGACTTCACATTTTACCACTACCTGCCTTATGAGAATAATAAACCCAATTTGTCTGTTAGATAGCAAATTAATGTTAAATGTTCTGTCCGGAAACATTGCTAAAAAATTAGCATATTAATGCAGAGTGATGTACAGTAAGTGAAAACACACAAAACCCCAAACAGAATAGTCTTATGTAGACATGAGTCAGGTATGATGGCTGTGAAAACTAAGATATTTGAGTTGGTCAGAGGTCCCCTGGAAGCTGTGTGTGAAAGTCTGGTGTAGATGAGGTAGTTTGAGGTGGGATGGCTATCTTGAAAAGTAAGCTTCCGTGAACAACATCATCTAGCTTGATCTAGCACTTTACCTTGGTTTATGAACACCCAATTTACAGATGCTATAATGTCCATGAGAATCTCATAACAGCCCAGAGGAAGAAATTACTACACCATGTATTCCACACTCAACAAATATGCACTCCTCTGTTAATTTGAAAAGTATCCGATGAGCTCCTGTCACACTTTGCTCCACTAGTCCACATGGACATTGTTAGTTTTGCCAAAGTAAATGCCCTGTTCTGCCATACAGACTGCACTGCTTTCCTCACACTTCAAGTTAGCCTGGTTCTTTTTCAACTCTGTGGGACGAGAAAGACAGACTACGTCAGACATCAATCTTTGGGTTCAATTATAATTTATTTTGTGTTACTCTTTGTTGATTAATCAGTTAGCGAAACAAACTCAATTAATTCGAATATGACATTATGTTCAGAAACTACGTACAACTATTTCAGTATATGGCAAAACAACTCTCAACCACTGCTTAATGGTCAGCATAGTCCCCGCATTGTTTATATTGTCGTTTAAAGAGTATACCTCTGAATCAGGGCTTGGGTCAAAGGTCAGGGCAGTATTGCTTTCTGCCTCCATAGCCAACAAGTGATGACTAGTGATCCAGTGAATGTGAAGCTATGAAGCTGGCAACACAGACAAACAGAACTGGGGTGGAGGAGGGAAACATTGACTTTTGATAGCGCTAAAGTTAGTAATGGATAAGTTCAGGTAAAAAATCTGAGGCAGTTTAAACTATTTACGAGAGGGTGAACTCAAAACCATCTCTCTTTTCTCAAACAGCTTCAGATCCTTTTGTGCCTTTAAATCAAATGTGTGATGCAGGTCAAATATGTGATGCTCTGTCATGTTTTTTTATATGATTTTATTAGATTGCTTTTTTTCTACAGAAGATTGGTAAAAGAGTTGAGAAGTAGCATGTCTATACGTTTGAAGGTTTCTCCAAAGCTGTGAAAATGTGTTTGGAATATCAATGGTGAACAACGCTGTATAAGGATTGATGGTGAATGAGTTCAGGATGGTGGCTGATGTCGAACATCAAAAGTGGCTTAAAGTAAAGAAGAAACTGGTTGTAATTTGAGAGGATATTTGACATTTATTGGTTGAAATTTTAAACCTTGATCCCAAACGTCACCATATTCTATCCAATAGATAAAAAAAAGCCATTGATTAGCTAGCTGATCACATTACTGGATCTGTAAAAGACTTACGGTGTAATTTTAGATTAAAGATGGTACCAGTGTAAATCAGTGTGAGAGTAGGCCTGTGGCGTTGTGTGAGAATAGAGTTTGCTTTACTTTTGACAATGTGCACAGTTGTATGAAGTTAATAAGCATTTGATGTATGATGAATGTTGAATAAAACTGTAAAGGGTACAAAACATGTGGTCATTTTTATTTGAGCATACTTTCTTTTCTTTTTTTTACTGAAATAGAAATGACAAAATACAAATGACACACCAAAAGCCATGCAACAGAGCTAAACAGAACCAAGTAAAACTGACTTAAACAAACTAAAAAAAGTAAAAACACCATAAAATATAGCAAAAAAAGTTAAGTTGTTAAACTCCCTGTTGGGTTTATTTATATATTTTGTCTTTTCCACCCTCTTTCTCAGAACCCATTATAACTAACCAGTAAAAATAAATATGCCAAGTCCAAAAGCACCCAAATAGTTCTGCCAAGCAACACAAACAAGGCAGATTAAAAGAGTAACATCTCCTTATAATGTAATCATCAAAACATTTTTGGTCAATGTCTTTCGCTTCGCGATTTAGTCAAGCTTAATATTGCCATCTTTACATAATATGTTTATTACCAATAGGCCTGTCTGGGTGTAGTCTACCGTGCATTATATAAATAACTGTCTGTCGAAAGTTTTCAGATCACTTGGGTTATTGTTGGCAACTGCTGAATTTGTCTGACTGCATAAAAGTTTAATTTAGTATGAGTAGCCAGGCAAATTGGACAGTTTTAGAAATTGGTCACATGTTGACCTGTAGAGAGAGATATGACACTTAGCTCTGTTTTGAATGCAGTGGTGTGTGGCTCACATACACTTCCTCTGTCCCAAATAGTCTTTTGAACAAACTGCATGGGTTCTAGAGAAAACGTTTACAATTTTAAACAAAAATAGCAGATGTGCAGATCTTTCTTTCATTACATTTTTTTATTTGAATTGGAGGGGGATCCAGTGTTTTGGGGGTCAAACTAAAAGATCATTTGATTTATAGTGCCTGGAAAGAGAATCATTCTAGAATATCACTTGAGTCATTTGAACAGAACAGAAACATGGGTGCTAAATCGTTCATTTCCACTTTCAGTTTTCTCTGCCCTCAAGTAAGGCATTAGCTGCCTTTGCTTACACGGATTAATCTGTAACCATCGCCATAAAATAACTTTGCCCCAGAAAAAACAGTTTAGGAATTAAATAAAGTTTATAAATGAACATGTTCAGATCGTTAATGCCACAGTTTTAGTGCAAGCAAAACGTTTTCAATTGTAATTCTACTGTAGGCCGATAGTTATCGTTTCCTGTCTCTCAGTCAAATTAAAACCGAATTAAGAACTTCATACGCCATAGCAACATAATTTTTAAGTCAAGGTTGACATCTAGTGGATTATATTTAACTTCAAGTTATAATCCTGTTTACAATCAGATCTGACCGTAGCTTGATAGCTGGGACCACCTATTGGCCTACGTGAGCGTCAGATCAGTGCCAATACTTGATTTAGTGAATTTATTCTGAAAACCTCAGTATCTGCCTATTTAAAAGGGTATTGATTAGTGTTCATCTTTGTCTTTAAATACAGCCCTACTCAAGAGACTCTACAAACACATGCTTTTAATATTAATATTATTATTATTATTATTATTATTATTATTATTATTATTATTATTATTATTATTATTATTATTTTGCTTTCTAGACAATTTACAGTTGGTAAATTTACCCTCAGTATCCTGTTTCTCCTTTTCATAGTTGTGCATAAAATTTTACAGTGATTTAGGTGCACAGGATTGTTGATATGAAACAGTGATGGATGGGGCTCTGTATCTCCGAACGCTGCTGCGCAAATGGACTCTTTACAGCAGAGGGCGTTGGTGCCATTTAGGCGACCGCTTGGAGAGAGAGAGAGAGAGAGAGAGAGAGAGAGAGAGAGAGAGAGAGAGAGAGAGAGAGAGAGAGAGAGAGAGAGAGAAGAGGTTGGAAAGGGACTAAGGAAGCGGCAATGCACACTACCTACCTAGGTGCAAGATCCAAGCACGCCGCTCTCTATCTCTGTACAACTTGTGCCATCGTTGACAACTTTTTTTTATACATCATCAGTGGCAAACGTGTTCAGGAAGCGCAGACTCCTATTTATTTGATAACATCGGGGTTAGTTTGAACCATGTGGTAGCTAAAACAGTTTGTATGAAGCCGACATTTTCAGGTAAGCTTCACCTTGTTCTTAGGTTTATACAACTTAATGAAATAGGCTTATCTTCTGCATATTTAAAACATCCAAGAGCACATTTAAGTTGGTTAATAGTAACATAACGTATTGAAAAAACAAACAAAAAAACATGTGTCTTCATCTTTCCAATACAATCAACGGTAATGTGAACATTGTCTCGAGCGTTGATCACTGATATTTGCAACAATATGTTGTGGAAAGTAGGAGGTAGGGGCAATTTGAGTTAGCGATAACGGAGATGCCATGCCACACCTGCACGCGTTGGTTACCATAACAGTCGTCTTTGGGACCGTATGTTCATGGCCCATATGCTCTTCTAGGGCATTGTATAGGTGAATCTGTAGTCGGGTTTATCACGCTTAAAGAATTTTACATATCTGCATCCAGTAACGGAAACGCCTGAAACAGATAGCACCTACATATGCTTTAATGACGATATAGGTAGAAGACGGAGAATTTATGCTGCAGTCCTTTGTTTAGGTTCCTATGAAAGCCAAATCCTTATATATAGAACCTGGGGTGAGTAACAGGAAGGCCTCTTTCATATTACATTAATTGGCTGTGCTCTTTTGTTTGTTCAAAATGTAATAACTACAAGGGACTAATGTCTGTCAAACTGATGGGTGACTGTCTACCCAGGCATTTCACTCATGGGACTATACTGCTGTTAAGGAGGACAATAAACGGATAATGATTTTTATAGGCAGGCCAGTTCATTAGATCATGTCTCCTGTGACCTCTCTCAGTAATTGGTGTTTGGAACAGTTTATACTGTACAGTTGAAGGAGTAACCAGAAAACTGAGTTAGGCAACCATTTAACATTTTTAAGGATCTAAATCCTATTATTGTCCTATATGAGGGGCTTTAATATATGTGTATGCATATTAAAGAAGGCGGCCTCAGAGTATTCTTAAAATCTTTGAAAACAAGGCTGTGCTTGCTGATGTGGGACTCCTAACCGACCTTTGATCTGGAAGTTGAGTAAGGTTGTCTTTTTCCTGACTTTGCCCTATTTCAAGGCTGCTGTAAAATATTTGCTTGTCTTTAGAAACTAACTATAACCAACCATATAAACACACACACACAGCTGCATCTGACTGTTACTGTTATGCTGCTGGGACCAAAGCACTTAAGTGAATGTTCCGTTTGGCCACCATCCCTGGATTGATTTCAGGACTGAGTAGTTTTGAACTTTCCCAGCCCTTGTCCTCCCTGATGCTTACAAGAAACCCCCTCCACTGGGAGATATGGATTGTAATGGCATGTTTAAAAAAAGAGTGGATGCATGTCTACTCTCTTGTATAAATTACTTGCTACGAGCTCTGGTGTGTAAATGACCTTGATCAAGAGGAAAGGAGCATCATCCTCTTGTTTTCCCTTGTGGCGAGAGAAATGGGTTGGTCCCTAAACCTACAGTTTGCATGGCTTTCAGTCTAAACTGGGCATACATTTACTTAATAACTTTGCCAAATGTTTGCTTCATAGGCAGATTTGTTTACACACAGTTACTTTGACGCTGTATACCAAATAGTATTTTAATAACTAAAAAGAACGATCCAAGACATTGTTAGATATAATGGAAGCAGCACGATATGTTTCACGGAACTCAAGGTCCTGAGGTCGGGGCACGGCACTAGCTGGTTATTTTTGAAGAATCAATTAAACGCTCTGGGCACAATTAACAGTGGAGCAGAGGAGCCTGGGTATTAGCTGGGGAGCAAGGGAGCTTAGCTGAAGTTTACTCAGAGAACAGATGGCGCCTGGAACAGTTGTGTGCCGAGACTGGACTGTGGCTCAACACAATCTTGTTGCTCTTGAGGAAATTGGTGTACATGAGCACATGAAAACTGGACATTTAGGGGAAAAAAACAAGTGGTAAAATTCCTGAAAATGTCAAGTTTAAAAAAAAAAAAAAGGTCTGAATACGTTTTTGTGTGTAAATGTTTTTTTGTTGATCACAATTGGTTGTACTATGCACTGTATAAAAGCACTATGATGACAAAGTGACTTCACAGTAACTTCTTGTAATTATTCCTTTAACTGTGTAACCTCAATGGCAACGCACGTCTCCTCTGTGATGACCATTATGTCTGGTAAAGCTGGGCTAATGAGACAATGATGTCATTGTACCTGCTGACATGTCAGACCGTGCTGTTTGAGCTGGTATGACACCCACGTGGAATCATGGGATTGCAATCGGATCTTTAAGAAGATCAGTGTGGAGTCCTATTACACCATAGGGCACAATGTCCAACAGAGGGTTAATGGGACGTACACAATGATAGATACCTGTCCTTCCATCATCCATGCTTTAAAGGCATTGTTTCATTCTTAAACCGTCACCTCTACCGGTCAGTCACAGAGCAGACTATTGTCCAAGGACTGGGCTGCTTAGCTGACCCTTTGCTGTGGCCGGTCCAGGGGTTGTTGTATGTCAAAAACGCAATGGGCTTAGTGTCATTTTAATATGTTTGGTAAGGAGACCACTGTACACCAGCTCTTAATCTGCTGGTGGTAAATCATGAGCGCTGCTTTGAAGGTTAGTGTCTGGTATGGATTTAGCTTCTGTTATTTACTGATGTGTACAGTGTGTTTATAAATGGGAGCAATATTGAGCTGGTGTGTGCAGCAGGTCTTTCAGTTCCTCTGAGACTTCTATTGGCAGGACCTGGTTATATTGAGGAGGTTTCCTTTTTCTGCTTATCTTACCTCTCTGCTCTTGTGGCCTTTATTGTGTTCTATTCTAAGCCCCTGCGATGGTGTGTGTTGTGCTGTCAAGCCTTTGTTCCTCCTATTCCTGTTGACTATTATTCTACTAACCTTTATTTGTTGGGAAGACCAATAACTAACAACCAATACCTGGATTGAAAATAAAAGTTTGGATTGTATAAAATAAAAAAATATGTCAAGGCTAATTTAAATGTATTCCCTAGGAAACGTTGAACTAATGTTATGATCTCAGGAGGGGGTGTGGTGTGCCTAACACCAAGTAAAAATATATATTTATATATTTATTAACAGCAGTATTTATTTGCCAAGTCATCAAAAAACATCCTGATTTGGCTTGTCATAGGCAGGGAACTATTGACCTACTGTGGTTTGCACTGGTTAAAGGAGTTAGAATATTGAATTACAGTTAGACAATGAAATACAATATAGCCTGTACATCTATTTAGTTGCATGCTGTGTTTTCCTGGCTGCTTCTCTAATATGATGGCGGCTCATTGTGCGGTTAGATGGTCTGATTGTTCACTCCTCTATTCATTTCGCTGGTTTAGCTGGTCCAGTCACTTGCTGTCAACTTCAATCATCTAGTTAAATTTGTGACATAAACCTTCATTTTAATGAAATTCAGATACATGTTGAAATATAAATAGCATGTCCTAACACGCAGAGAGAAAAGAAATCAACCTTTAGTCAGACTTTGTTTATCCAATACAGTGTGGAAGAACAGGATATTGGCTTGGGACTGATGTGTACACAGAGAAACACTGACTGTGAATTCCAGTGATAAGGTAGCAGATTGGGGCTTTTGATATTTGGTGTTACAGCATGTGCCCTTCCTTTGTCCTCTTGGACAGTGGTGCAGGAAGGTAGAGGGAAGTACTTATGAATCCCGACTGATCGCCAGCTTTCATCTTGCTATGTTTGTAAGACCGTTGTCCTTCGGTTTTATTTTTGGTGCAGGGGACACATGTTTACTTGATGTGTTTGGTATAATTATGACTGGATTCACAGCTTTGTTAAATTGTTAATCGCAATTATTTGAATGACTATCGTCAACTGAAATGTCATGATTGTGACTGCCTTAAGTACCAATCCTTGTGCCTTATGACTGTCAAATGTTAAAGAAAAGGAATCAGCCGAGGAGGCCACCTTTTGGAAGTTATAAGAAAATGAATGGGCATCTGGGTTTTAAAAGAAGGGTACATTTTGGGCTTTAGCCATTTGAGCATGAAGGAAAACCATAGGAGGTTGTCTTTTATGGGCCATATACACTGAAGAATTAGGGCTGAAATGTCAGAGGCTGTTCTCCCGACCTTCCTCCAAAGTAAGACTTATTTGGGTCCCTTCTGTGCCGAGACTTTTTGGATAGCCTAGGACAGTACAGTTAGATACTGAACCACATAAACTATACAACGCCAGTTCATGTAGGAACCAACTTCATGAATGCTTTAGATTTTGAAGTGAGTAATTTGAAATGGTATAATGAAATGGTAACAGGGAAGACATACGTATTTGAAACAATAATGTTTTGGTTAGTCAGAGAAGTGAAAACAGGGAACTGGTGTCAATGTGACTACAGACAGAGCAAAAGGCACAAGTGGTACAGAGCATGAGGAGTGGATCGTATCTCCTTCATGCAAAGTATGAGGAAACTGCTATGGTTTTAATATTGACTTATTCAGCCACAACCTTTTATTGTATTCTCCCAAATAAAGAGAACATTTGTTTTAATGTTGAAAGGGATCACATGTCCTTGTTTTTTATCATTAGCTTTTTGACATTGTGAAAATTTTTGGACTGTGACATACATTTTTGTACAGCAGAATATTTTACCCTATTTCATTCTACATTATTTTCAATTAAACATTGACGAGACGTTGTATAGCATAATAAACCTAATTCAAGTTCAGTATGTTTTTTGGAACAAACTCCATGCTCTCTGGGGTTACAGGGTCAGTAGTGTGTGCCTCCACCACTAAGCCATGAATCTTTAATATCACCTCTGCTCCTTTGTCAGCTCTCAAAGCAGGTGTGTCCAATGTCTGCTCAGGTAGATCCTCACTACTATCACTGGGCGGTGGCTACTGCTCTCACCACAACTACTAAAACCTACAGAATAGTCTCTGTCTCCAATTAGAGTTCTCATGACAGATCTGGTAAATGATTACATTATGTGTATAGAATTTAATTAATTGGTGCTTCGTTTGTGTTCTCCAGGTCAATCGTTTAAAAAAAGCTAAATGTATTTGTTTTTAAGGTACAAAGTCTGACCTTGTTGAGGCATCTGTAAAACCTTCTGTATTTTTCACACAAAATAGTGAATACATAAGTTTTAAGAAGGCCTTACAAGTGTTTTTTGGTTCAAACCTCTTAACAAAAGGTTAGAGAGATTAGTGCTTAATGAAAAACAAATTAAATGTGGCTTATTAGACTTAATACAAAGGCTGTGGTATTTTACACATAACTGCACTTGTTCAAGGGCCGTTTTCCTTCGCTGTAATTAAGGTATGTCAAGTCTAACCTTGGTCATGCTTTGTAAAATAACAGAATGAAAAGATTTTATTTTATGCCCCACGTACACATCTTTTTGTTTTGGTTATGGTCGAAGATATTGAAGAAAATATAATTTACATCTACCAATAGATTTTATAAATAGATAGATATAGAATTTCAAAAAATACAAATATCTTGTGGGAAAACAAATTGCCTCACCTTTCTCTGAAAACATGGTGTTTTTTTTCCACTGTCATTGTTAGCAGTGGCCTTAGACTTGTATATCAATTGACTTCTAGCAGTTTGAGCTCAAAGCCATATGCTGTCCTGGCTGTAGATCAGTTGAGAGCTTACCTTGCCACTGTGTCAAGTCACAAGCCCAAAGCCATTGATTGACCAAGGGCAGATAAATAAATAATTTGTTTTTTTCATTAAACTCTTTGTAGTTTCAATTAGTTTTGAAAGATATATAGTCGGCAATCATTGATAGTAATTAATTGATATGTCCTGATCAAATTTGTTGTTTGCAGTGTTGCATTAATAATAATAATTCATTTTCTCGAGACTCAAAGCGCTTCACACAAATTGTTCGCCAATTAATTACACAGAACGAACTACGAATGGACCGACATCTATCAAACACATGGCAGCCAATTTTCACCAGACTTGCTCACCCAATATATAACGACAGACTTGCTTAGGACATAGGACACACAGATCGACTCCAGGTGAATTGGCAGTGACTGGTCAGGGCACTGGTAGGAGAATGGAGCGCATTTTTTTGATGGTGGGAGGAAACCAGAGTACCTGGAGGAAACCCACACAAACAGGGGAAGAACATGCAGAAACTCCACACAGAAAGGCCATTGGGCCAGGTGGGGTTTGAACCCAGGACCTTCTTGCTGTAAGGCACCAGTGCTAACCACTGAGCCACCGTGCTGCCCTGCATTGACATAGTCTTCAAGAAACCGTAAGATAAATTAATCATGTAAATGACTTAAGTAAAAGCATTTACAGATCATACTGTATAATATAGTACACATGCCATAAGCATGCGTAGTAGTATATAAAGTAGTTATTTGCTAAATTAGAAAGTTATTTGCACTATACTCAGTCTGTCTGTTGGCTTGTTTAAATAGCAACATTTTGTTGCTAGAGTAACTTCCCTAACCTTGAGCAAGGAACCCTACCTGTAGGAAAAGCACTTGAAATCCCCCCTCTCTCTCTCTCTCTCTCTCTCTCTCTCTCTCCACGTGTTCAAGTGGAGATACAAATGTTTAGGGAAAGCTTTGGTATTCCATGACTTGAAATGTAAAGTGTCACATCTGAAGAGTCATTGCCTCACTGTTAGTGTCACACATTGGAACATTTTGGAACAGTCATCCACCTCACATCTCCCCTACCTTCTCCTCTTCTTCCTTCTCATTTTCACTTGTTCTGAGAAACCATTTTTTGTTTTTCCTGGAACACATGCGCTAAACTGGAGGTGAGACATTGATTCTGACATATGGTATAAAGGCAGTATCAGGTGGTATTTGTTTTGGTCAGTGAAACAGAGTTCCAAATATGAATACATGTCAATGTCAGCCTAAATTATTATGAAGAAACTTAATTCCTAGGGCTAGTTCACTTTTTTCTGGGGTTAATTTCTGAGGCTAATTTGTTATTCCTTTTTACTCCCTGTTCACTGGCCCACATCTAAGGAGTCATTAATTAGAAGCTTAAGCTCATCAATGATGCAAACATCAGCAAAAGCTCTTTCTGATGAATGTGTGGGCGGAGACAGTTACTGTACGTTAGTGTGTTAGTGTTTTTGAACTCATAATGTGAACGTTGGTGTAAGAAGGAGCTCTTAAACAGTACACCAGCCTAGCCGACTTCTGCTGTTGGAACGTCTTTATTATAGTCAGTGGTTTTCTTTTTTTAAACCCTCGTCTACAGTGTATCAAGGTATGTTCCTTCTGCTTCCTCTCATAGCATCCACTTATTTCAGGCACGTTGATGCAGCCCAGTGTTGACAAACTGTTTAAAGACAATTCTCTAGTCGATGAACGTACCGTGTGATTTGCCCTTGGAGACCTCTGAGGAAAGCTAGCCGGTTGTGTCCCTGGCACCAACCCTGTTTTGAGTCCATGAGGAATTACCTAAGGGTTCATGCTTGGCCTTTGTGCTGTATTTTTGGGGGGCTTTGGGCTCTTTTCTTTTTGGTGTGTGTCTGTCTGCCGTGGAATAGTGTAGCCGGATGTGTTTATATAGAGCTGATGGGAAAAACGTCCCTTTGACTTATCCTAGGATTATCAAAATTCTGGGAGGGGAACCAAAAACTATATGAATATACTCTTAGTTGGATTTGTTTATCATTTATAGTGCTATTGTTAAAGGATTCTTTTATCCACGGACAAAAAGATGTTTTAGGAATGGCAAAACAAAAGGCAATAATAAAACTAATTAGAAGGGTAAAACTGTAAATAAGTTCAATAAATGAGTTACTAAGCCTTTATCTTGCTTCTTTGGTTTTCTGCTGAATTCCCCAAGATCTAACTGGCTATGAGCAAACACCAAATGATACAATTTTCTCACTGCTTGCATTACAAAAGCTTGAAGAGCGAGGTTGATATCTTTAATTTCCCTCTCCTGAAAAGATTTGCCCCCAATCATGTGCTGCTCACTTTACACTGTGATCTGATTAGCAATGGGCTCCTTTTAGCGGAAACTTTCACACTTTTCACCGTTACAACCGAGAAGGGACGAGCAGTGAATTTAAGATCTCACTAATACATAGCACTCATTCAGACCTGAATGGATGTAATGTGGGTTGAAAGCGTCTATTTGTAGATCAGTGAGTTTGTGTATGGTACTTTATTTAGGAGGGATTCAGGAGCTGTAATTCTTTCTAGAAATGCCCATTTCTCTTAGTTTAGAAAGACTAATATCAATAGGAAGAGGAAAGTCTTGTCTGGATAAAAGGGTTGTGGGAATCAGGTGTACTTCTAGGTTTCAACCTACACATTTATGGTTGTGGTAGAGGCAAGTGTTGAACATCAAGATTTACTGGGATGAAAAAAAATTGTTTAACAGGATAGATTTTTTTTATGACCCAAGATGTGTATGGTACTTTTATTTAAATTTTCTTTAGAGTGCGTCTGAAGCTAATGTCAGCTTCATGGCTTCTCATGACTTAAATTTTTATGAATCCATGTGCCCTAAAGCCAAGACAACTCCAGTGCATAAAAGTCTTATATGGGGTGGAAAATGCAAGCCAGTCAATTAACAGTAGCAACACGTTGCTTCATGATGCTCCTTTCAGGGAGATTGCTTGCTGTGTGTGTGCCAGAATTAGCAACCGCTACTGAGGAGGGCACAATATGATGACAGCCTTCCATTGCCAATGTGCCAAATGAATACCCTCACTGCTTTAGCTGTGAAATCGTAGAGTGCTTTTATGTATTTTAAATCTCCCTTTATCTGTGACTTAGGTGAGTTATTAGTGCAGGTCTGGGCCTGTGGCTTAGCTATCAGCAGGTGGTCAGAGTTGAAAGGCTGTTTACCTCAATGGCAACCTGCTGAGTAAGGCTTATTTTTAAGGTTTACATTACTTCCCAGGTGCACACCCAGTTGCTATAGACAACCTGTGGGTATTTGTTTTTTCTATTGTTGCACCATGTCTCATAACCTGTACATGCTACAAGTTTTTTTCTTAACAGGTCCCTAACTAGGACCCGATACAAAGATGAATTATGTGATCTATTTTGCTCTTCTTTTCTCCAGCATAACGATTGCATGGAAGATTTCGATAGAATCTTCTCTGTCATCAGCTTGAAAAAGTGAAGATGTCTTGCTGTCAGACACATTTTGATGTGATGGATGTTGTCTCTGATCTATAGTGGCAGTACTATTTTAGCATGCCCCCTGGTCAGGAGTGTTATTTTCACTTTTTGTAGAAAATTATTGTATGACAGGTATCTCCGTAGAAATATAAACATTTGTAGGACTATTGGTTTATGATATTATTTAAAAGATAAACACCAGTGCATACTACTACTACTACAGTGTATACTTTTTGACTTGCTCCACTTCAGCTATAGGGAGTTGTATATAATATATTGAAATGGAAATCGACTGGTGGTGGCCAGCAAAGAAATGATTATGATTCAATTATTATGACGATTTAATAATTGAATTATGATTTAAAATCTGGTCAGATAATATCAATAATGCAGGATACCCTCATGTGGCCGGAGTCCTCCTGAGATCAGCTAAATCCTCCAGCATGTCCTGTCCTGTCCTGTGATGTAGACTGGGCCTACAGGCTTTAGGTGGTGTTGGGTTGACCGAGGAGCATTTTATGGACAGATAGAGCAAATACAGAAAAATGGACTGCACAGGTTGCATAGCTCCTGAACTTCCAGCATTAGGTTAGACATTGCAGGGAGAGCAGAGTGGACGCTATAGGCCAATAGCTGGTGATTGATAATAAAGGGACACCGGCTGTAATGTGAATTAAACCACTCTGGTCTTTACACTGTGGCTTCCTTAGTCCCGATGCTTGTACTCAGTGTCTTCTGGAATATATGTTAGATTTACTGCATTATGCACCAAAAATAAATGGGTAGCCACAGTCACACAACCCAGTTTCTTTGGCCTAGATCATGTGGAAAACAACAGGGAGGAAACGGACCATATCTGCAGGTGAATCACTGCAGCCTTCAGCATTCTACTGACATGGTATAGGTCGCACTCTGTGCTCAAAAAGAATGTATGTGATGTGAACATTATTGCAAAATCAATGGCATTTGGTGAAATGATAGAAGATTTGTAATGTCTTTGTTCTGTGTATTTGTTTCTTAAGGAGGGTCAAAGGTTACTAAGCCTGTTGCCCTGCTGGATGAGCTACTAGATCTAGTTCAGACTGAACTGACCCATCGATAGTCTACATGGCCCTAGTCTGTTGCCCTATGACTGACCAGAATGCATCCCAGAATCCTTTGTTCAGGGGGAGGCGGGGTATGATGTGCTAGGATTAGTGTGTGCGTGTGCGTGTGCGTGTGCGTGTGCGTGTGCGTGTGGGTGTGTGTGTGTGTGTGTGATTCTATCGGACAGTGTGTCTATGTAAATCTTCTTACAAATCCGCTTTACTTTCCATCGTGGAACAGTGGAGGAGAAAATAAGAGAAGGGTACTTTGCTACTCTGCTCTGTAACAAAAGTGAAGAAGAAAAAGAAGAACTATATCAGCATAATTAGCGTTTAAACAGGAAGTGAAACAAAGAAGATAGACCTCAGATATTTAATCACAAAACCTACAGTATGAAAGAAGGATAAAGGTATGACTCTTTAGATTGGCTTTGTTATTGTGCTGGTGTCTATAGCTTACATGACTGGGATTATTTGTGAGGAAAGAAGTGTCTTTAACTTCAATGTTAGTGCTAAACGCTTGAATTGATTATTAGTCCTGAACACCAGAGTAAATATATTTTTCGACTGAATTATTATGATTATTATAATTATTATGACATTATGATTTTTTTGAAGTTCAAAGGCTTTCCTCTTGGGCAACCAACTGTGATGGCCTTCTAATCAAGCCAATTCGAATTCCAGCTTCAAGGTTTTTGACCAAACGATGAAGACGCTAGCTTGACATCAGTTGCCTCAGATCGCACACCATCAAGAACATAATTGTTGACTGCAGAGCTTTGTGCTGTCACATTGACATAACCTGTATCAGGCACATGTGCTGACGTGGAACTAGACTTAAGCTTATTATGGGAGGACTTGACAGGCGGGCTAATAAGGCATGGATAGAAATAGGCTGAATTGACGGACGGTTACAGCCTTTCAGTCTCAAACAAGGATAAGAAGTTGACATCCTTGAGCCAGCAATTTACTTAATTGGTAAGCCATTAGTGGTTTGTTAGAAATTAACCAACTACATATGTTCTATAATACCCGCATTGGCT